>VWPU01002214.1:246507-420684 GCA_013398955.1 Callaeas wilsoni
GGAAAGGAAAGGAAAGGAAAGGAAAGGAAAGGAAAGGAAGTAGAACTGTCTCAGAGTTTAGCTCTGCTCAGCATCCAGGTGGATCAGCACAGAAAACTGTAGGGTTTTTTTTTCTTTGTGTTGTTACTATTTGTGCCGTGGAGCAAAAGAAGGATGAGGAGATTCCCCGTTGCTGCCTGAAGCAGCACGGCTGAGGCGGTGAGAGGACCCGGTTGGAGGGGAAAGGGCAGGTTCCCGACGGGCGGCGGTGCCTGGGGGTGCCGGGACCGAGGCAGCCCCGGTGCCGGTACCGGGGCGAGACGGGGGCGAGGCCGCGACTGAAACGGGACCGGGAACGGAACGGGGAACGGGACCGGGAAGGGGACCGGGACTGGGAAGGGGACCGGGTCCCGGAGGTGCCGCCGGCCGCTCCTGCAGGTGGAGCCGCTCCCGCCGCTGCCTCGGGGCCGGGAGGGAGGAGGGTTTGATCCCCCTCCCGATCTCTTGGAGCTGCCGCTCCACGCAGCAGCAGCCGCTTTCCTCCCCCTCCTCTTTGGAAAATCCTGTCCGGGGAAGCCGCTTATTTCCCAAAGGTGCCGAAGTGTTGCTTTGCTTTTCCCGGTGCGTGCCCGCAGCTTGGGTAGAATTCCCGGGAGAGAGGGCTGGATTGAGAGCAGCCGTGGGAAGCGGTGAGGGTCCGAAAGGAGAAGCAGCGCCTATCCCCGGAGCGGGAGCCTCCTCTGACCCCATCCCCAGAGCCAGCGCTGGACTCGCTGCTCAGAGAGCCGTGGGGACCCTGGGAGTGAGTGGGATGTTAGGGACCTGTTTGGGCTACCCAGCTTGATGTGGGGTGTTCCCTGAGCCAGACACGTGTAAGCTGTGTCTCTGTGTCTGAGCATCCCTGTGCTCGGAGCGGGGTGACATCAACTGCTCTGCACAGGGGATTTTGCGTGGCAGGGCTGCCGGCATCGGGGGCTGGCTCGTGTGTTGTGAGATACAGCGACACTTTAAAGCAGGAAAGGAGCACTCGTGGTGCGGCACACCAGGCACACCTGTGTGACAGCAGATGGCACAGCGATAAGTCCTGCGTGGATGCCGAGACAGACTGATAACAGGGCCTCTTCTGGAAAATAAAACACAACACAAAACTGACAGCAAACAAACTGCACCTCTTGCGCTCCTGCGGGAAGTTGATTCTTACCACAGCTGATTTTTGCTCAGCGAGGAAAAAACCAGAGGGAGCTGCTCCCCACCCCCCAAACACTGTCACTAGAGGAGGTCTGTGTGAGCCTTGTAAATTGTACAGTGGTTGTCCTGGGTTCCCTTGGTATCAAAGATTTTTGTAAAAAAACTGCTGTGGCATGAAAATATGTGTGAGTGTGAGTGCATACAGGCACATGTGCTTGCTGAGGGGGTAAGCAAACAAGTGCAATCCAGATATTGCTAGCAGCATGTTTGGTCTAAAGAGTATCCAAAAAGAGTTCAAAACAGTGTAAAAAATAGTCTAAAAAGTCTTCTGTGTCTCAATAGTTCCAGCTCAGGCTCTCCATTGAACAGAGCAGGTGAAGCTGCTCCCTGGAGCATTCAGGGGCACTGTCACCTCCTGAACACACCCATGCCATTGGACCTTGGAAGGCTGTGCTCAGAAACCATTGAGTAGAGATAATTTCTCCCCTGTAATGAACTGGCTTTCTCTGGGCCCTCTCCATGCCTGAACTGGGATGTGATGGGGGGTTGGTAGGTTGATGAAAAGCAGAGTTCTCTTTGTCATATACAAGGGAGTGAGGAAACAAGGATGAAAAGAGTGCAGGGCATGGATCAGTGAGAGGGGCTGGGGAGAGCATCTGGGAGGGAGTATTAACCCATGTACTACTTCAAGGACTTTTGGGAGCAGAGAAGGCTTAGTTTGGTTTGATTAAGGGAGATGTCTGAAGAAACAAGGAATATTGCAATTATTGTGGTATATTGTGAATATTTAGCTGGCATGGTCACCCTGCTCATAAGATATTTCAGTTAAGTCATGCGAGTCATAACAGATGAGTCCTGGTAAAGCTCTGATACTGCCTCACTTCATCATCCATAGTTTTTGTCTTTGCTGGCATAATCAAAACAGTAATAAAGATCTTTCCAACTCTGCAGAGACATCCATGGAGTGGTGGAGCACCAGGCAGGTCACTGTGCACATTGTGCAAAGCCCTGTGGTCTCCCTGGAGACTTGACACTTTCATGTATAGGAAGAACTATGGACAGAAAAAGATGCTCCACTGGGAAAGAAGAGGGTTGACTCTCTGGGTTAGATATAATATTGTTCCAGGGAGAAAGGCAGAGGAGATAAGTCAGGAGAGAGTCAGGTAGGTCTCAAAGGCATTTCAGAAGGCAGCTCTCAGGTTCTGCATCCCCTAGCACTCCTTGAAATTACAAGCAGTTATTAAGTTCTTAAAGAGTTTTATCAACAGGAGCTTTTTATTAGGGAAAAGCTGCACAGGTGATGGGCTCATGAAGAAAAAAATAACTGAGCATAGCTGGAATTTCATGCATAAATTTTGAAAAATTTCTTGAAATACTTTTTTTTTTCTTTACATAGATATAAGGACAGAGACCATGGGAGCCTAAGTCCCTTCAACCAGGCTGAGATTCCTCAGTGCCTGAGTCATTTTTGCAGCAAGGACTTTAAAACTGGATGTGTTGGCTCCTTTCAGTGTTGCACATTGAGAAGTCAGAGCCAGCATCTTCAGTCTCTAGTCCTGATGACTCAGAAGTGTGAGACCACTTGTTCAGAAAGGACAAAATGTCCTAAAACAGGGTGATGATTAAAGAAACTATTCCGCACTTTGTAGAAAATTAATAAAGGAGCTTATGTAGGAAGAACAGCATTGGAGCTTTCTAAAACATTTGAAGCAAAGGAATGGGTGGTGCGTGGGTCTAAAAATCTAAAATAAAAAAAATAGTAGGGAGAATGCAAACCTGCAGACTTCTCAAATAGAGAAAGAAAGCAAAGAATCAAGTTGTTCTTCATCACATCAGCTAATAGGCAGGTATTGATTTATCTGATGTGATGGCAGTCATGGTACACAAACACAAAGCTTTTGGCTTTGATGGGTGGGAAGGAGGAGAGAGATGCTCAAAGATGGTTTTATTTGCAGCATCTCCTTTGTGGGCACCTATTTCACTACATAGTAACTGATAATGACCCAGGCTCAGGCTGTGTGTTAAGAACCACAATGTGTTCTTTTTTCCTTCTTTTATGAGATTTTTCTGTACAAATATAAAGCCAAGAATTTAATGTTTAAAATATTTGGATTTGGTAGCAGGAAAAAATTATTAAATTTCTTTGAGGTCTTCCAGGAAAACACACATTCTGACCAAACATAAACTAAAAAAAAACTAAACGAAGCAAAGCGAAAACATAAAGAAAAGAAAAAGTGACACCTTCATTCTTGCCTGCAAAAATCCCATGGCTCTCCAGGGAGGGCGATCCGAGGTTTACCTGTTAAGTGCTTCTTAACAGAAGGCTCCAGGTTTGCACCTCAGCTAATGATGCACAGATAACCTCAGGCAGCACAGGTTCCAAGTTGCTGTGCCTTGTCCCTCTAACCTTCCCACCATTCCCTCTTGCTTGACAACATCTGGTTACCAGAGATAGACTGGATACAGTTCTCTGTAGAGGGCTTTTATCCTACACGTCCATAAATTGTAGATGACAATTAAAATTTCTCTGGTTATAGCAGCTGAAGATTCAGTTATGAAAATTAGGGTCTTGAGGCTTGAAGCTGGCAGACACAGCTCCCATGGGTATGGCTGCATCGTGCATAGGGCCTTCCCAAAGCTGATCTTTCATTTGGCAGTCCCCCCTCATATATCCACTTGCAGAATGAAATCATTGCTAAGGCCACATCCTGAAGGTAGCACTGAATGTTCTTCACACGGATCAGAGGCCCACACCCAAGTCTGTTTCTGATGAAGATGCTTCCTAAGCACACAAACACACACAGACACACACAGAGTTTCTGCTGAGAGAAGCAGGACCTGATGCCTTTTCTTTCATAATTTCTCTTATGAGTGTCTGAATTTGCTTTGGTAGTGTGAAACAGTCTCTTTTCTAGCATCAACCACAACAGAGCTGTGGACAGGGATTGGCTTCCTTACCCTTCTCACAGTTGTGCCATTGCCTGTGCATGTTCCCTGGGGCAGGTCCTGTCCCCATTCCACACTGCAGCAGTTCTGTCCTCAGGTGAGGCTTCTCCAGGAAAATGCATTATTTAAAAGTGATAGCTATGGATTTTAGCAAAAGTGTGAGATTTATGTGACGATTTTGTGTGTCTGCCCTTTCAAAGACTCATGCATGTTTAGTTTCTCCTGCCTTCCCCAAGTGCTGTGGTCAAAAATTTCAGAAGTCCTCCATACCCACATGGGACATTTGTCTTCTTTCTTCAAAAGCTCTGGGCTCCCATGTTAGGATGTTAAGAGTTGTTTTATCATCTTACCAGGGCTCAGCTTACTGAGAACTGCTCTTTTTGGATGTCTCAGTGTCCCAGAGAGATCTTGAGCTTTCCTATCTGGACAGCCCTGGCTCTCATGTATGAGTGGAATTGAAGCTGTTTATAAACCAAAGAAATATTATCATATATGTGAACCTTGGCAGCTGTGGCCTGGCAAAGGCTGGACACCCACAGTTTCAGCTGAAGATACATTTGAATATTGAACCTGACTGTGTCTCATGGTGGGGGCTAGAAAGCAGGGTGAGGTTTCCTCAGTCTTTCAGATTTGTCAGTAGGAGGTTTGGGTAAGCACCCTGCATTAAGTTGTTCCTCCTGCTTCCCCCTTTGCTTTCTCATAATGTAGTTCAAGCATCCCCATTCTTATGGTCCTTACCTTAAAAGCACAATTTTACCTTTCTGTTGAGTAGAAACACTGATGGGTAGCTGAGAGGCCCAAAGAAATTCTACGCCTTTGTTTCCTTTCTGTGTTCTGATGTCCACCAAGAATTTGGACCCAGTTTCTTGGACTGGTCTTCCAGCACCCAATTTCCCCATCATTCCCTCTCCATGTGTTGTGCCACCCAGGGTTCGCTGCATCCTAAGGTGAGTTGTCTTCAGCTTCCCATTGCTGCAGGTCGGCAGGAGATCACAGATCTGATTTTTACAGATGTGTTTCAGGGTCAAGCGACTCTGCTGCTTTAGCAGCTCTGTGCAGGTATTCTCCAGTGTCTGCTCTGTTTCCTAGCTGTGGGTGAGGATCACAGGTTCTCCTGCTGCCTGGTGGTCTCCCAGCTTTGGGAAGTACCTCTGCTGGTGCTCCATTATTTATTGCATCCATACTGAAACCTTATGTGTGTTCTGGCATCCTGGGCGAAGCTTCTGGAGTCCTTTTAACCCCTTGTATCTTCTCATAGACTGCTGCTGGGCTTTGTAATCCTTGCATCTGACCAGGTGCGGGAAAGTAAAAGGGAAAAAAGGCATTTTTACCTCTATGGGTGCCAACCACTGGCTCTGGCCCACAAGTAAATATTCTTGTGGTTGGGGAAGGAAAGGAGAGCCTTTAGGCTGAAAGAGCTGTGGAAGAAGATAACACTTAAGCTGAGCTTTGCGGCACAACTTGAATAATGCATTTCTAATATTAGGGTTGGTAATGCATTCCAGGACTGTGTGGTCATCTCAGTTCCTCTTCTCTTTCTCAATAGCTCCCACGTTGTTCTTCTGTTTTATTAGTCTGGGTCTGTCATTCCACTTAACCTACAAAGCAAATGAGAGATGAGCAAGTTGGAAGGCCAAGTTTCATGAAATCCAGGATGGTGTGCAATGAGCCCAAGAGGAAACCTGAGAGGTATTTGCAGAAATAATCGTGGGCTCATCCATGGAGGGTTATGAGTCACCTGGATCCTGATGTTGCTGGACATCTGCACAGTTAAGTCCTTGCTGTCATGGAGCAATTCCAGCACTGCAAAAGGAGCTTACCTTTTGTGCTTCCCTTGCAAATTCATAGGATTTCATAGAAAATAATATCTCACGTTTGGTGATGGGAGGGCACAGCAAGATCTCTTGGTCCAGTATTTCATTGACACTTGGATGTACAGAACTCACAATACTTGTAGTGTTTGGCTGCTTTTATACTTTTTGCTTATGATGCCTTAGGATTTTAGCTTTTATATTTTTCATATATTTGTAATCCTGAAATTCTTTAGTGTATAACTCTGAACTCTATATCGAGTGTTAGCTACTGCTTTCCCATTTTGGTCAGACCCAACAATTCCTCTCTAGGCCTCGGAATCAAGGACACCTTACTGCCTCAGGCCCCAAGAAATGTAACAAAAGCCAGTTTTGGGGCAGCAAACTAGGAGAATGGGACTCCACTACCTGAAGCTGTAATTGGACAATTAACCTCCGATATCCAAATGGACAAAACTTGTATCTGTCCGAAAAACGTGTGACTGTGTCCATCCTGGGTGTAGTCTCTGCGAGACTCCTGCACCGCCCAAAGTGTACCCTGTGAAGGCCTTTCAATAAATACCTACCCTTTAACTCTGTCTAGCCTCTGTTCTAGGTCAGCCTCTCCAAGGCATCACTTAGGGTTGAAACAAACTCCTCCTACTCATCTTAAAGTAAACTTGCTCTTTACCTTCCAAACATATTGAAATAATCTCCAGTGAAAGGCTTCCAGGTAGATAGGATAGATTGGTTTTATTATTACATCACTACCATGCAACTGTGTAGCTTGACTCAGTATTGACATTAGATTCAGAAATATGTAAATATCACATGTAGTCATAGAATTATGGAATGGTTTGGGTTGGACTTTTAAAGGTCATACTGTCCAACCCCGCTGCAATGAGCAGGGGCATCTTCAATTCCACCAGGTTGCTCAGAGCCATCCAACCTGACCTGCAGTGTTTCCAGGGATGGAGCATCCACCACCTTTCTGGGCAACCAGTGCAGTGTTCCACCACCCTTCCAAAAATCTTCCTCATGTCTAATCCAAATTGACTCTCCTTCAGTTTAAAACCATTATCCCTTGCGGTATCTGTATATAAGGAAAAGAACACAGTAAAGTCAGGACTAGTAACCAACTCTGTAATTCTGCACAATACCTGACAGAAAATGAGCTGTATGCCGCCAGGAACAATGCAGCCCACACAGGCTTCACAGCTTTGACCAAAATTGCTCTGAATGACTCACAGACTATCATTATTAAACATTTCTTTTTTATTTTCATTAGAAAGTAGCAATATTTTATAGCTGCATGTGAACTGTTGCACTTTCCCTTCTCTAGAATTTGTAAATGCAACTCACACTTTAATTTCTGAGTGGCTTAAAAGTTTTGATTCCTTCCATGCTCTACCAGTTTTCCAGGCTACCATCCTGCTTTTCTTTTTGTCATTTTCTTACTGAAGATTTTTGAGTAACAAGTGATGGCAGGATGGGTGGAGGGGTTCTTTATTTCTCTTGCTGAAGCTTCCTCTTCTCCACACACATATCCTTGAAAAGACATGTGAAAAGAAGAATATAGAGAAAAAAATGGAGCATGGTTTTGCTGAACCACAGTTTGATGCCTTTTGGGGACAACACTAATCGCTCAAAGTAATGACTCTGTTGGACTTGTTTTATCCATTTAAAGATCAGCCTTCTTGCACTGGGTGAGCAATAATATACCAGAGCTCTGCAGAGAGACTGGGAACTTCCCCAGAAAGCGCCATGACTATCCTACAGCATCTCCTGGCTGTGCTCTACACCCCTGTGTCATTATCATTGCCATGTCTGATGTGTCCTTGGCTTTCTCAGAGCTGTGGGTACTTGAGGTCACTCTGTATCTGAGGTTTTTGGACATGCAAATCCTCCTTTCTGGTTTTTTCAAGTCCACCAGTATATTCCTGGGTGTATGCGATGACCAAGCAGGCTATAGTTCACATTTATGAACCCAAACTTGTATCAGCTGTGACAAAGGGAACTCTCTGTATCTGGGCTGATAAGGAGGCAAAGACATCGAAATCCATACGGGGAGAATTAAGTTCTTCTCTGAATGACTGGCACAGGTTCCTGGCTGCCCCAAGGCTACAAGTTCCCTGGGTTTAAAGTAACAGCTGGGTCATTTTAGCTGTTTAGCAAGGAAGGACCAAACCACAAAAACTGCAGCCAGTGCTAAGAATCTGCAAGTGGCTTACACTATAAAACTCTTTGGTTACCTTTTAATGAGGGGGTAAAAAAAGGGTGGAAAACAATAATTAGCAAAATATACAAATTCCATTAACTAGTTCAGCCATTCAGCAGGTGATTTATTGATAAGTACTGCTGGCAATATTTCTTGCTGGATCTTGAACTTACAGGACTGGATCACACCCACAGCATCTGTGTGTGGGCTGATAAACATTGATGTAAGAAAATGAGGGCAAATTCATTTGGCTCCTTCCTGTGAGATTTATTTCCACATTTGACCTTAGTAGTTAAATATAAAATGACATCTCTGCTGTTTAACACTACAGTTCATTTATGGAGACCATTCACTATTAATTTTCACTGTTCTAGTAGAGTTACAAGGGTACATTTTTAAAATTACATTTATTTGAACATTTCTATGAGGCACAGCATCCGTGACCCTGACAAAGGGGTTATAGGTCGTGGAATTCTGGAGGTTACTTGACTTACATTTCCAGATTTTGCATCAAAACCCATGCTAATTTTGCTCAGTGCACTGGGGTTCCCCACAGAGGTGCTGTGGTCCTGTTATGAAGGGTGGTGAATTCCTTGCCCACCAAAGCTGCCTGGGTGTGGGTGAGCTCCGGGTTTGTGGTGGAACAATGCATTACATGCCTAGTTTCAGGCTCTGATAAGATGTTTCTGCTTTTTAAAGATTATGTGCTTAACTCTGTGTGGTTTACATATGTGTGTATACATATATAGATATTTTTATATAAAATACATGTATGCATATACTAACTTCCCACTCCTTTTGTAATTTTTTGGTTTGTGTCAAGTTTTCCATACGTATCATACAGAGAGTCTGCTTGCACCTGAGGAGATGTTTGTGACATATTTTTCACTGTTTCTCCCTGTCCCAGCTACATCAGAATGCTTGCCAGAATCAGTCTGGGAGGCTCAAGTATTTAATTAGAGGAGTAAATGGATACTACCGCAGCGAAGTTGAGATTTCTTTAAAACCTCTGCATCCTCGACAACTGTAACATTCTACAGAGCAATTATTAAATAATTGAATTTGTTCCATTCCCATATGACTATATGACTACAAAGGGGTTGATCGTGGTTTCATTGTTCACCCTCTAACGTACAAGGGAAACTTCCTTAGAAAAACTGCCTCTGCAGTGGGAGCTGAGAGGATATAAATATCCTGGCTTAACACCTCCCGCCCCCTCCCCATACGCTTCTCAAATGTGGTTTTTCTGGTACAAATGGTGTCTGCGGAGCAGCCTTGGCCCAGGGGGATGCTCGGGAGGAGGGTTCTGTGCAGGGCTGCTGGGGAGCACCATTTGTGCACCAACACTGCCCTCGCGTGTCGGGGGTGTGGGACACCAAAATGTCAGGATCCGCATAATTAGCAATTCATCTTTATCCTCCGAGAGACAAACCACACAGCTGGTGTGTGCTGTTCCTCTTTGAGTGGAAGCAGCAGCGTTAACTGTTTAAGGGCTGAGATGTTGCCACTTTCCAGACTGGCATGGTTTGGGATGGGGAAGTGGCAGCAATACCTTGGCCTGAGCAAAGCTGCCTTTTGTTTTGCTTTGTTTTGTTCTATGTTATGCCATTCATAGTGTCAGCAGGTCTCTGGATCACAAACAGGAATTTTGTCACCTGCTTGGTTTAGCCCTGGGCCCCAGCAGTATCACAGCTGCCTGCAAGCAAGAGGGAATCACGTGTGAAAGACACATTTAATCACTTTACACAGATCCATCAGGCTATAAACTGCTGATCACCACTGATGTGTGGGATTTGAAGGTGTTGGAGAGGTGAAAGAGTTCTGCCCTTTTGCAGGCCTCAGGTGCATGTGAGGGTTGAAAGCCAAACTGGCTTTGAAACCGGCTTTGCTGAGCTGACAGCACCTGAGCATCAGCTCAGTGGAATGATTTCTTTTTTGCATTCAGTAAGAACTCAGTGACTTAGTTTATTAGCTGTGTGTAGGAGGAGGGATCATGATATGGTTACAGTGTAGGAACAAGAAATCTAAGTGCTATTTCTGGCGCTGCCACAGACATCCTGTCTGCCTTTGGGACAGTCACTTCACCTCTGGGGCCCCAGATTAAAACAGGATTATTTAATAATATCACCCTCATGAAAGTTGCTTCTTTCCACCATGAGTAATCCCTCCTAGAAACAGAATGTGACATGCTCTTCTTGCTTGTGCATCTGACGTGTGTGCATTGCCGGTTGGAGAGCTGACACTTTTAAGTATAGCAGCCTTCATATTTAATTCTTGCATCAGTTTTTTGGGTTCATTCTCTGGTGTCTCTTTTTACCAAAGCCCTGAATTTCAGTTCTGTTTCCACTGAACTTGGGAGCCAGAGGATTAATTCTCTGGCTCAATTCATCCTTTTTCTATCCTTATAATTTCACTCCTTTTCTCTTTGTCTTAATGAATTTGTGCCAGGAAGTGTTCTCTTTTCCTTACTTGTAGTTTCCGCTGTATTTAAATTCAAATTCCAATTCAAAAGCTATGATTTTGCCCCCAAAGTCTTGTAAAAGTCAGGGCCTCTCTCTATTTTCTTCCTTCCCCATTTGCAATGTGTCAGCTTTTATTAGGGGTGGTAGGGAAGGTACAGTTGCTTTTTGCGGCTTTCTGTCGTGTATTAAAAGAGGATCTGAGCTTCAAGCATATCTGGAATAAAGTCTGTAGTGCAAAGCCCAGGTTGGCTCAGGAGCTGGCTCTGACTTTTTCTAAGCCCCCTCATTCCCACTGCACGAATTTGCTCTTTTTGCTGTTTCTGGGCCAGATCTTCAGGAACAGCCAGTTCTCGCTGTTCAGGGACTCATCACCCCCCTTTCCTTCTCTTCCATAGCACATGGGACAAGATGCTGCCCATCGCCATCACTCTGCTGACTGCTCCTCCACAGCAGTTCTCACTAAAAAGAAAAAAATACCCCTTAGGAAAATTGTTTGGCTCAGCCCATCTCGCAGGCCTCACATGGGAGACTCACCCGGGTGATCTCCTCTCCAAGCTCCCTTTGGCTGTCTCTCCCTGCTGGCTTCTCGTCCTCGCTGCTCTGCTCAGCTGCTGCTCCGGGCAGCCAAAGCGTGGCTGAGGCAGCCCCGTGGTGCTGTCCTGGCAGCTCCAGGGACTGGGCACCTCCCAGGGCGGCAGCGTGGGGCTGCCGAGGCACCAGAACCCCGAGTCGGGGCCTCGGGCCCGGGCAGCCGCAGCCGCAGCGGCCTCAGCCTGGCACGGGGCAGCGGCAAACGCCGCCTCAGGACTGCCCGGTGCCGGGGCCCTGCCAGCCGACACGAGGCCTTAGCCAGCTTTACCCAAGCCCTGCACGCCAAGTATTGTCAGCCAAGTGCTGCTGATTTTCGGAAAGGGAAAGAATTCTTTTCCTAGCCGTGAGCTAGCAGCCAAGAGAAGGAACTTTCCCTGCCAGGTCTGTAGAATTTTAAATGTGAGCTCTATCAAAATCCAGACCAACGTGGACCAGATGTAGAGAAATTGCCCATGACAAAGTAAGGAAACTTTATAAATCGGAGAGAACATCAAGGTGAAAATTTCAAATCTGAATTCAAGGTTTTCTTTAAAGAATACTATCAAATAGCCAAACTATTAAAAAGAGATTTCCCTTAAACCTGAGCTGCAGAGATGATCTCAGAATATCTGTTGATGGGAACTTCCTCATGAACCCCAGTTCAGTGCTGAGGAAACTCTCTTTTGGAACAAAACCATTCTTTTATTCTCTTCTCATGAACATCGAATAAATCTTTCTGAGATATTGGAATAGCAGTCATTCCGAATTATCTTAATGTTATGAGCATACCTGTTGCCTCCTGGCAGTTGCCCTGGATTTTCAGCCTCTGCATGTGGAAACCTCCAATGCTTTTTGGTATTTTTAAAATCTTATAATATTTGGTGATGCACATTCCCTACAGGTCTTGGCATTTTTTTTTGTTTTTTGTTTTTTTTTTTTTTTACGTGGAGGGTGAGACCCTGGTCCCTAAGGGTCAGCCTTAAACTCCCCCCAGCCACCATGCAGTTTATAGCAGACTTGAAATTATTAGTTCTTGGCTTAAAAAAATTAGTGTATTTGGAAAAATAAAATGTTGTTCCTTCTCATTTTGCATCAGTCTCTTTGTAACAGGTTGGCTTGCTTGTGTGTCTGTGGTTTGTTTCTTCTAATAAAAGAGACTGAGTAGGAAGGACACTGCAAGTGCTTTGTAACAAAATATGCAGGTTTTTTACTCACCTTTTGATAAAAACACAAGTGCACTTCCTGCCATTTTTGTGGAATTCTGATGAACTGTATCACAAACAGGGGGTGGGGAAGAGGGGGAAGAGGAAGAAAAGTCCTTTTTTGTGACAATCAAAATGCTGAATTCAACTGTTTTCTTGGAAAGCTAATGGGAGCTCTGTGTAGGGTCAGGAATCCAAGACAGATCCACACCAGTGTTCTAACATCTATTTTTCTCTACTTTGTGTCTGAGTTTTATATTGAAACCATGAGATTTGGACACTCCTCTAAGGCTGGGAGCTTGGCTGAAGGAACTGAGAAATAGGAAATTGAAACTATAACTTCTTAAGGCTATTCAGCCACGGAGAGTAGAGGAGAGAGGAGAAAAGTGGCCTGGAGACGAGGCAAAATGTGGGGGTATATGTTGAGAAATAGACGGTCATGGAGGTCTGGTACATAGCACTTTGGCTGCTTGTGGCTCAGCTTGACCCAAGGGCCTGTCAGTCATCCTCATGTCAGTAAATTCCCATCGTGTGAGACTTCCTTGAGCCTTGAATAGGCTTTGTGTCTTCATGGTGGGCTGGAAAGTGGATGCTACTGCTGCTAAGTGCTGTGCCAGCACACAGAAACCTGCCCTCTCCCCTCGCTGTCCTTTGTTGCTGCAGAGTTTGCACACCTGAGGTCTTTCTTTCTTGTGTTAAATCTCCACTGTTAATCTCCTTGGTAGATTTGAGAAAGAAAAGGACAAGTTCAAAAATGCACTTCTGACTCCAGATTCCACTTCCTGTTGATACAGCTGTGTTTCCTACTGGATGGCTCTGTAAAGACAGTTTAACCCTTCAGATCTTGCAGTTATGTTGCTTCAGCATCACCAGTTTCTCTCCATAAAGAAAATTTCCTCCCTTGTATGTCCAGAGCATCCTTTTTTTTCCCGTCCTTCTTCTTTTTGCACATCCCTACACATTACACATGCTGCTGTAGCTTAACACTTCATTCAAAAATAACAGGATTTCCTCTTGTCATTAGTGAAAACACATCTGTCCTTCACAATCCTCACTTTGTCATGTTTTTGTGGAGGGGAAATAATTACATCTTCTAAGTTTAATCCACAGTAATTGAAATCATTCAATTCCCTGGCAAGAGCACCAGCAGAAAACCGATGTACCAGAATTCTGTAAAGAGAATTTTTAGTGCATGAGATGAGAAAGTGTCTAGTAGACCTCAGCTTGGGATAAATTACATTCCAGGGGTGTTTCAGCCCTTCATACCCGAACAAAATCTTCACCTGTGTCTGTTTTCATTCTGGGTCTGTGCACTATTTAATAGATGGCGTTGGTGGTATCACACCCATTGGTGAGGACCCGGTTGCATCTGGCTGTGCCATCCTGAGTGAAACCTTTCTGCTACTGGAGCTACAGGCATATCCAGCCTGAGGAATATGCTGGCTGCCAGACCATTGCTCCCCTTATGTGAACAAAATGGAGAAGGCCTTTGTTTTTCTAAAGTAGATTGGTTGAAGGTGCTTAGCTGTGATGTTCCACCATATTTGAACTCTTCCAGATGCATCTGAAAGTCACATTGAGAACAATTCATATGCTAAAAGCTGAATACGGAATTTTCTGTGGGTGAGTGGATAGAAATTTGTTCTTCCCAAGCAGAGCACCAGCAAAGCCCTGCGGTTACAGCTCTTGTAGCAGCTCTGGGTTTTCTACCTCTCCTTATCCATACTGATATCTTCATAGGGGAACTCTGCAGATCTCCCTCGCCTTCATTCATTGCCTTCTCCCTGGCAGCCACATGTTCCTCTGTAGTCTGGGCAGCTCACAATCTTCAGAGTTTGTTCCTTGTAGCAAAAGAATTGTTACCACTCCTGTTCTGCAGACACAGAGGGGCTAAAAGCTGAGTTCAAACAGCAAAGTCATGCCCTAGTGTTCCAATCTAGAGTTTCTGTTCTCTCCCTTGGGCTGCATTAAAATCAGGCATTTTATGTAGAGCTGTGAAGTCTCCTGTGAGGTCAGAGCAGTGATCCCCTCTGCTGTCAGCAGAGAGGGGCCCAGGGTTTGCACCCATCAGCTGTGAATGCAGCTCCTTGCTCAGAGAAGCTGAGGAGAGTGGGTGGGTTTTGACTCATAATTTCACCAGTGCCAAAGATCGCAGTGATCTACTGTGTGTCTCACAAGCATGGTTACTGCTTATAACTAAACCTGAAATCTTCTACAGCACTGCAGTGAGCTGGTGACATGCTCCAGCACATTTTTGGAGCCAAAATGATCATCTATTTGACTGCCAGGGGGATCTATTTATGGACTAGCTCATATTAATTTGGCTGTGAAAATTATCGGATTTTTGTTAGCATAAATATTCTTTTAAGGCATTGATATTTTAGTCACACTGTTCTGCCTATCATTTATCCTTTGCAGTGACTGTGAGAAGTGAACAAGATGCATCCATGTGCAATGACCATGTGACTCTGTGGTCTACATTAGAAAAGGAACTTTCTTTTGTAGTCTTATTTGTAACTATGCCTTACTGCATGGGCATCTCCAGGTTGCAGTCAAAACTGATTTCTTCCCTTTTTCCTCCTCTCTCCAGCTTTGTCTCTCCAGCTGAAAGAATTTGGATTGTCCAGCCTGGATAAGAAAAAGCTTCAGGGTGGAGTCATTATGGCCTTCCATTACTTATAAAAGAAGTTTATAAAAAAGAGAGACAGAGAATTTTACAATGGCAGATAGTGACAGGACAAGGGGGAACAATTTTAAATCAGAAGAGGAGATATTTATGTTAGATTTTAGGAAGAAATCCTTTACTATGAGGGTGGTAAGGCACTGACACAGTTGCCCAGAGAAGGTTTGGATGCCCCATCTCTGGAAGTGTTCAAGGCCAGGCTGGATGGGGCTCTGAGCAACTTGATCTTGTGGATTCTTGCCTTTTCTGGGGGAAAGCTGGTCCGATATCCTCTTGGATGTCTAAGAAATGAGCAGCTTCTATATTCATAGACAAGAAAAATGTTAATTTTCTACCTTTAATAGGATGAATTGACCCTCAAATTAGTGCGTACCACAAAACTTTGCCCTCCTGATGGGCTTGTCTTGAAAGCAGATTTTCTTTTCCTTTCTTAAAGAAAAAGTGGAGGTTGGTTTGTTTGTAGTTGGGCTTGTAGCTTACATGAAGTTTATGACAGCATTAAGAAAATTAATAATATATTTTAAAAATCATGTTTTTACATGCCTTATTAGATGTTCTCTTGGAAATGCAGTGCTGGTGTTGATTTCTAGCATGGTGCCCAGATAGGTTAAAGTCTGTTGTGAAAAACTCATCTGTCTCAGATTGGTGCCAGCTTTAAGGGATAAGTTTCATTCTAGATGCCATTCAGTCTGTGGGCTTCTGATATCCTCTTGTATATCTCTTAATTCAGGTATTGTACAGCACTTCACACCTGACCACCACTGAGACTGAGTTGAGGAGCTGGGTAAGAATATCACCAGATCTATTTTCCTAGATTTCAAGGAAAGAGCATGCTCCTTTCTGACATTGTCTGTTTTGGTAGACTACGAACTACTTGTGCAGGCTTGTCACTTGTAACAGATCATATAAAACTCAGCACGGGGTTGTCCTGGATCTGGTACATCTGGTGCTGAGTACACTGAGCATCTGAAATTTGCTGTCTTTCTGTAAGTTTATGCTTACAAAACCTGTACTCCAATCTTCTTCAGTGTCTCAACTACCATTTAGAAAAGTTGACAAATTACAGATTTTTTTTACTATTCCTTTCCATCCTCATGAATTTAGGCCTAATGCTTTTTGATGTCATCATTGGGAAGGGTCATTGTGTACATGTTTTGGCATGTAATGTCTCTGCTCCACATGTTGAGCTAGTAAATTTCTTAAGATACGCTGGGCTTGTTCCAGGGATTTAGGCAGATAAGCTCAGCAAAGCTTGGGAAAAGCAGGCCTCTAGCTAATCACTGTGCTCCTGCTAAATGATCTCACCATAAAATTGGCAAGGTTGTTTATGCTGATCTCAGTTTAACTTCTAATATGAGCTTACAGTAATTCATCATTTCTCTAGCTTGTGGACCACCCTGTGTCTGGCTTGCTGCCTACCTGCTGTGCATGGGCGCAGACTCCCTTCCAGCCATGGTCTTCTGTACATTTGATCACGTGCAGAGCTTGCAGCTACATTTATATCAAATTGACTGGTTTTATTTTAAAGTCTTTAGTCTATTTTTGCATGTGTGTGTGTTGTTGTTTTGTAGATTTTTACTTTTCAAGTCAGAAGACAAATTCCTCAGAAGTGTGTGCTTAGCATTCTGCTGCTTGCTCCTCTTTTTAGGCATCAGGTGTCAGTGCTGCAAAGGACTTCAGATTTCCTTTGGAGAAATTTTCTGCACATTCTAAAGCACAGTGACAAAATACATAATTAAATCTGTTGGGGGGATTTTAAGAGGCAGTGGTTTGACATTGGTACCCCATGATATGGCTAAAAGCTTGATACCAGCTCTAGGAAGAAAACAGATTAGGAAGATAATGTCTCCCCAGGGAATTCTCTACTTCAGTTCCTCAAGGATGTGATTTAAAGCAGCATCTGTTCTGTGCTGTGTATTGTTTTACACTTTCCTTCAGATCTCTGAACTGAAGATTGTTTGGATGTGTGTCTGAGTGAATCATTTCATAGTGTATTAATTGAGAAATGTCATGGGAATACTGTCTGGGATTTTGAAAGAGGCAGAAGAGACTTACATTGTGTCCCACCCCTCAAAGAAAGGGGAGCACCCAAGATTCTTAGGTGTTCATGTTGGAAAACAATGACAAAAGTCAAAGAGTCCACGAAAGTTGACAAAGTTTTATCAGTAAATTACTCACTTTGCATGGAAGTCGGTATAAGTTAGTCCCTGTTCTCCTAGTGTAAGCACACAGCAGTGGGGTTTGGGTAAAGGGATAGGGTGGAAGAAAAAAGAGAGAGAGAGATGAATTGGATTAAAGATGGTGAGAGGGAGAAAAAAGAAGAAAAGAGGGAAGAGAGACATCACCAGTCCTGGTCATCTGTCTGATGGGGTGTCCAGGGTCCTGGGGGGCACACACACCTGGGCTTCATGGGGATACTATTTTATTGATAAATTTTCCCTGCCCTGGAGATAAGTTTCTCTATTTCTATGGAAATTTTTTAACATGCTCAGACAGTCTGTTCCTCTCGACTTTTCTGGAAATGGGTTGAAAGGCTTTGGGGGTCTTTGGTGGTCTTGATTCCCTCTACAGTCCATGCCTGTTTCTTAGCCTCATCCCTGCCCTTGTGCTGTACTGCATTGTGTTACTCTCCAGGAGCCAGAACAAGGACATTTATCCCAGAAAAATGCTGCCCCTACCTGCCTATGATCCCTTCTCCAGCCATATCGCGTTCCTTCTCACGATGTGTTATTACCAACACCTTTGGCTGTCTCCACAGCTATTTGGCTGTTGGTGTTTGAGGCATCCACATTAGCCCCTTACCTTCTGTGATTCTATGACTTATATAACAGTGAAGGCAGAAAATGTAACCCTCGGCAGTAACATAGGCCATGGCACTGTTTCTGTCCTGCTGTCAGTGTTATGAGATGCCCCCAGAGGGTGATGGGGGAAAAGGTAGAAGGTGTTCAGTTCTCTCTTCCTCTTTGTGACAACCTGGGCACTCCAGTTATCTCATGTTCATGGTTTGTGCCTCACCCTGCCTTAACCATGTCATATGACTTTAACTCACAGAGAGGTTTTGTGGTTTGTCTTCTGTGTGAGTCTCTTTTTCCTCTGCACCCTCAGTGTGGTGACAACACTCATTCACTTCCCATATGTGTTAGCACTGCCACGGTCCTGTTTTCAGGGATTTTCAGATGCCTGGTGCTTGTTCAGAACATCAATCAAACCTCTTGCTATCTGGATGCATCTTTAAGTCCTGTTTCCCTTTCTTGATTTAAATACTATTCCATCTGATCTTTGGAATTTAACCTGGTTTTTTTTCTCAGAGGAACTCATGGTGGGGGATATCAGCTGAATTTTTCAAAATACAGATGTGAAAGTATCACAAGCTGAGTTGAGCGATGGTGGAGACCAAGGTGCAAGTCTTGTCCTTGCAAGCACAACACAGCAACCATGTGGATAGTCATTGCCATTGCTGGTACTTTGAATTGCACTGTTGCCATTATTCTTTTCCCCCCCGCTTAGTGCAAGATAAAATCTGACGATACTCCTCTCCCACTCTGTGTTTCACTGCTTTCCTGATTTGGTTTTCTAAAAACAGCCTCAGGCACTAGTTGAAGTCTGGTTGAACATTTGGATTCCATGGTTCTGTGAAGAGAAGCTGCTTTCCTCGCAGAAGTATGGCCAGACCACATCCAGATCAGGCGACCATCCACTGTGCTGTGGATGCGTTTGCTTCAAATGTACAAATGCTGCTTTACTGATCCTTTTGCACACACAGAACCAGCTCACTTCAGATGCTACAAGAGACTTCTGCCGTGATTTTGCCTGGCAAAGGGTGAGATAACCACTTCAAGCTGGATCACAATATTCTGCAATCAGACTCTGGATTAGTTTCAGGTCTTCCTCAAGTATAGAGAAGTCTGGCATCTGCTGTTGGCCCTAAGGATTTGCTGACCTATGTCTTCCATCTGTATTCTCTGTCTAGCAGATCTCATAACATACTATGAGCCACAGTTACCAAAATATGCCACTCTTGGCACAAAATATCCTTTCGTGATGGGACTCTATATCCGGAAATGCTGCTGTTTATTCAGAAAAGTCGTAGGCTCCATCCATTTTTTACTTAACCACAGGGATGTAGCAGTGCAAAGACTGCTCATCTTTCATTGAGAGTCTTGAGGTGGCTTTGACATAATGATACAACACTGTATCAAATGGCAGCTATGTTTTTTGGATGAAGCCATGCATGCCATGTGTTCCAAAGGGACCATTAAAGTAGCAATAGCAGCTTTTTCCTTCTGCTATCCTGAAATCTTTCAGCTACAAAACTAGATTTATGGTATGTTTCCTGTTATCAAATCAAATAGTAATTATCTGTCAAATAGCTTTTATTTGGCTGGGCTTATGATAGGAGATGGGATGGTCCTGAAAAATAGAATTCTTTTGTCTGCATTATATGCACCATTTAACAAATAGATCGATTTTTATTCCCTGAGCCAGAACCAGACTTTAGGTGGCACAATGCAGAACTGAATTGGTGAAGATGCTTTGGTGGTTTGGGTTTGTGGGCATTTTCCACATGTGGGTTTGGCAAGGTGTGCCTGCACAGGCTGCCAGGAACGCTGGTTCTCTGTGCCCTCTGGAGGTCTGAGCGCAACGCGTGAGGATGGAGAATCCAACGCCGCCCTGGATCACCCGTCCTGGTGGTGCATGGCTCTGCTAGTAAAGAAGTTGCCTTCCTGGTGTTCAGAACTTCCCTAACCATATTTTGTGGCTTCTGCTACCACTGGGAAGAGTGGACTGAGAGCAGCCCAGCTCTCTCAGTGTCTTCTCCTTTCGACCTCTGACCATCTTACTTGCCATGCTCCAGACTGCCAATTCCCAGATACACCATTTGAAGTGAGCATTGAAGGCAGTATTCCAGGAGATTAATTGGTCTATTGATATCTCACCAAGACAGATTCTTTTCCATATTGCATCTAAATAAACTTATTAACATAACAATTGCAAAATGACAGCACTTTATATGGATTTCAAGGAGGAAGAAACTTTGATAGTTGGAAAATAAAGTGACCAACTCAGAAGTTCGGCGCTAGAGAGAAATAGTTGTGGAAACTTGATATGGATGGAAAATTGCTATTTAAGGGAAATAGGAATGCATGACTTCATCAGTTCATGAGCAGCTCTAGGGAAGAGCAGATATTAGGTCAAGCAAACTGTTTCAGATTAGGGAATTTAAGTAACACTGAAATTTTAAAATAAAAAGTTCAAAATTCTCTGCATTGGAACAGAAAAAGAAAGTTCAGGATACTTGAACTTGAACTTGAAATCTGCACTGTTCTTGCCATGGGGAAAAAAACTGAAAAACAAACAAACAAACAAATAAGTGGAGCTTTTAAATTTTTCTTTACTTTTTATGCTGTCCCCAAGAGGGTAAGAAGATAAAAAGTATCTTCCTTTTGATTTCAAAGCCATGACTGAAAAGAAGATAAGCAGATGCAGAAAAAGGCCACTTGCAAAGTAAAACCTCTGCCAAAGCAGTCTCCTCTTGTCTTGCAGCTGGAACTGATACTGGTTTTGCTACCCAGCTGTTGGCTGATACAGCCATATCTTGTACTGTACAGTTTTAGGATGCTTTCTAACTTTGATCTTGGATGGCTCACACACACTTTACTAAAACTGAAGTCTGTCTGCTTGTACCTCGTGGAGACTTTACTCATTGCTCCTCCAGATGTTCCCTGTTACTTTTCAAACTCCAGTTCAAGCTTGTTTCAAGGGATGAGCTCATTGCAGCACAAGACATTAAAATGCTCTTACAGCACAGAAATTGTGCTGTTTAATGTCTCTATTTGTGGAGTCTGTGGAGACAGTAACAATTTGTTAATGATGCCCAAACATTTTTAGGTCACCCTATTCTAAGTAAGTGCTTCTTCTACTGGGGCAACTGTTATGAAACATTGGGTTGCTTTCTAACAGGGAAGTTTTTCCCCTCTGAATACTCCATGGAAAAATATGAAGAAAATGGGAGGTCACACTGAGTTTGCCAGTATAAGCAACTTTTTGGCAAAGAGATGAATGTATGTAATCTTTACTCTGTAATTGTCTAAACTGAGTTAGAAAAGACTATTCCAAACATCTGTCTACATTCCTCCCACAGATACATTTCCCAAAATAAAGTTATGGGAAGCTGATTGTTCATCATTCATAGATCCACAGACATATAATGGTTGGCTCACTGGGGATATTTTATTTTGTTAGGCTATTGAATGTTTTGCTTCATGCAGAACGTTCCTTTCTGCTCAACCTACCATGCACAGCAAAAATAAATCCAGCTGGCACCTGACATCTTTAAAACTGTCTTATATTTTCTGGGTTCAGATCCTGTTATTTCACAACATGCCCTGGAGATTTCATGTCTTGGATCAATTTTAATGAGGTATCTAGAACCTTGTGCATGGGGAAGCTGAGCCCTGAATAATCATATTTTCCTCTGACCATTAAATTTCGTGTCCTGCAGAATCTGATTTATATCTCTGTCGTGATGCTACTTGTCCCTAGCATTAGCTTGTGACAGTTTATAAGCATTCATGAGGACTTAGGGATTTGTTGCAAGAGTTTAACAGTGAGGAAGTCCTGATGGTACCCTGATTACTGCTGATCTCCCTGTAAGTACTGGCTCTCTGTTAACCCATCTGTTTTGGGTATAATAATAATGCAAATATTCAGAAATATTCAGCACAGAAGTTTCAGCTGAGCAAAATCAAGAACAAACTTCTACCCTGAGGGCCTGATTTAAGCCCACTGATGTAAGCCAGGTCCTGTTTTACATTACCATCTCTCTGACAAGCATTATGAGTTTTTAACTTCTGTCAGTTCTGGGATGAAACTAAACAATCTCTATGCTTGCCCAGAAATACAACTGAGGGATGAAAGGGTATGTGGCTTAATGGGTTATTTCTATTTCATTTTGTCTTTTCATTTTTACTTACTTATTGCGCTCCAGATGCTGTGTTCCCCTGGGAACGTGCTACATCAGGTTAGTGTTAGCAGCTCTGGGAATGTGCAGGAGTCTCCTGAGGGTGCCTTTAAAATAATTTTGGAAAATGGGAATACTTGGGGTGGTTCCTGTAACTGGAATTGACTCTACAGGCATTTCTGCTTGTGCTGTCTCAGTAGTTCAGCCAGTAGGTGGAACCAGGGGAAAGCAGATATGTTATGTACAACTGCTCAACCTTTCTTAGGAGATGCATCCCAAGGTGTCTGCATAAAATTGTGTTTTTAACTTCAGTGTTCCTGTTTAGAACAGTCAAACTCTGAATCTGGAATTATTTCTAAACAGTGACAGGATGACATTGTCAGACCTTATAGTACAGAGAATGTTTTATTAAAATTTCCTCACTAATCATTTTCACTTGTGAGTATATCAGAGATAGAGAACAGGATAATCCAGATCACATCGTATCCCTCCATCAATGACATCTGGCATTTGCTCAGAAAGGCAGTATCAGAAATTTAGGTTAAAAATATTTCTTTAATGTGTTCTACTGGGAGAAATTAAATGTAGTACACCCAACAGCATGTATCCTGCAAAACACAGCTTGGGCAGCTCTGACTAAACTAAGAAGTTCTTCTTTGAGATCAAATTACCACCAAGGAGAAAACAGTCTGAAGCTGATAAAGTACTAAAGTTTCTGCTGCTATGGAACCACTTCTCCAGCTCTGTTGATAGCCAGAGGAATCCAATTTGAAAGTCACCATCTTTTCCGAACATTTCCCATCAATAAACTGGAAGGGCAGAACAGGGATCATTTCTCCCTACCTTCACTCAGCTGATGAGAAAAATACTTGAAAGAAAAAGGTTTTAAGAGTAAGACCTTGCAGTACTGAAACAGTAAAATCAATACACATGAATATATTTTTAAACACCTGTAAAAACTGGAAGCAAAAGAGTATATTGTGATGTTTTGCTGCTTTAAAGCAAAGATAGAGGCTCCTCATGTATTATGTAAAAGTGCTGCAATAAATCTGCCTGACTTGTAGTTTGGGCTATATACACTACTTTCAACACCATAGCTTGGTTTTTCCAGTTTTCAAAACCAAAATATATTTACAATTGCAGTATTTTTCAATAGATTGATGATATACATTGCCAGTAGGAATAATGTGCTGCTCAAAAGCTGCTATCCATTTTGTATCTTGAAACTTGGATTGATGCCTTGATGGGCTTGCCTAAAAACACAGGACAGACAAAATTAAGGGAATAAAAAGTGGGTATATTTATTGAAAGGCCTTCAGTTATATGTAGGGCAGATGAAGCCCACCCAGGGGCTACACCCAAAAATGGACGATGAGTCGCAGATCTTCATACTTTTATAAGTTTGGTCCATTTGCATATTGGGGGTTAATCTTCCAATTACAGCTTCAGGTAATGAAGTAACTTACCCCAAGTTTGCTCCCCCCCAACTCACTTTTGTTTATATTTCTCGAGGCCTGAGACAGTGAGGTGTCCTTGATTCCCAGGCCGAGAGAGGAATTGTTGTGTCTGACCAAAATGGGAAAGCAGCAGCTAACACTCTATATGGAGTTTAGATTTCTACACTAGAGAATTACAGGATTATAAATATATGAAAAACATAAAAGGTAAAACCCTAAGCCATCAGGATACTAAAACTCCTGGCTGTTAAAACTACTGAGTTTGTAGCTACAGCAGACAGTGGGTAATTTTTTATTTTCTTCTTCTTCTTCTCTCCCCTTGAAGTTGAAGACAGAAATTAGCTGGAAATTGTTGCTAACAATCTGCTCTGCGGATGCAAAGCAAAAGTAATTTTGGAGCTTGCCAAGCATAAATCAGGAGTGACTTTAATAGAGAGTTATCAGGCATGGCAGGGTAAGAAAGGCTTCATCTTGTTTTAATGAGAATGGGCTCGTATCTCCAAAAGCAGAAAAATTAGAACTCATGAATAATTTTGGTGGAATATTTTCTCCTTGGCATCCAAGACAACAAATCTGCAGACTCCAAGATTGAGGAATAATTAAATGAAACAGGTTAATTACCAGTACTTGGGAAATTTAATTTCCAAACAAGCATATTCTTCTATCTTTCTGACGTTTTAAAATAAGCTTGTCAAATCCCCACTACTGTGACTTTTTGTGTTCATTTTCTCTTTGCTATAATTTCAGATTTCTTACTAAATCGTTGTCCTCCTATGCGTTATATTGACCCTAAATACATGATTCCTGGAACCTTAAATTACATGAGCATATTTTTTTGTTTGTTTGGTGTTTTTTTCTAGTGAAGGATGGCCATTGGGGAAGGCCCTTACAGTGTGATTTCCTGTTGATAGCACTTGTGGAAAGCATTAGTCATGATGATTTAACCAACTCGTTAAAAAGGAAGGATCTATTTTCTAAAATGTTCTGGGACATTGAAGTAGTAGGGCTGAATGACTTTTCCAAAAGGACTTAGATATTCCAGTGATGACAGCTGACCATAGAAATGAGAAATTCAATAATTTTATAAATCTACAGAATTGTTTCTCCCATGGTGAAGGTCTGAGGGACTTTGGAGGGGAGAGGAGGAGACCCTGGAGGCTGTACAGGTTGTGCACTTTCAAAGAGTCCAGTGGACAACAGTTTCCAAAGGCTGGGTTTTGCTTAGGTGGTGATGGAGCCTAGGAGATGATGCCAACTCCATCACTCCATGCCTTCCCTGTTTGTAAAACCCAGGAGTGATAGTACTTTGATGCCTGTCCACAGTGATTATCTGAAGATGCCTATGCAGCCCACACTGTGCCCGTCCAATGGACTCAGCCACACCAATGGACATTTCAGCCAGCACATCCAAGAACCACAACAGTTCCTCACTATAAGGACACTGGAAAAGGCTTCCCTGGCTAGCTCACTTGTCAGCCCTAGAGGAAGGGCTGTTAAATACTCTAAACTGTCTCTTGCAAGCCACCAAATGTCTCCCAGCTATTGTGCGCTTTACCAGAATTCAGCCTCAGCCCTTCACATATTAACTAAACCCACAGGAGTATCAGGGCTCCTCTTTGCTACGTGTGTTGGCTCACAGACACTTTCATATCTGCACAGGGAGAAGCTGTTTGCTTGCTCACGTTGACAATAGAAACAAGGGATGGTGAAGGGATTTACTTACAGGGTTGGGCTGTGGCAATGAGCTCTTTAAATAGCTGTGTGACTTTTGTCTGTATATCTGGATCTGATTGTTAAGCACTTTTTTAAATTATCAGCAACAAAGTAAATAGGTTTATTGCACTCAAGGAGGCCTCTCCTCTCAAGTGGCAGATTATTGCACCTACTCAAATGATTGTGAGTGGAATGAAAAATCCTACAATTAAAAGGGCAGGGCTTTTCATTGATCTGAATGTTCCTCTTTTAACAACTCTGACAGCATCAAGGAGCCTTAAAGTGGGAGTAAATTATATTGGTATGTTTCAGTTTAAACATGAGTTTAAAGGTGTTTGTAAGCCAACTTTAAGGCCAACTGTTTGTAAAGGGGGCCTTAATGGAATTGGGAATTATGCCCAGAGCAAACACATTGTCTATTTGGCAGTGATTAGCAATGTGTTCACAATTTAGTGTTCTAAATACGGGATAACCAGTTACCAAGATATATAAATTCACCTTCAGATACAGCAGTAGCCTGTTTAGAAATGTACTTTAATAAAATCTGAGCCTGCTAACAAAGAAACTGTAAAAGACAGTAGAGGGTCTTTGCAGAGGTACCCTGATGGATAGCTCATCTGCTGTGGGGTTGTAATTCTTTTTCCACAAGCTCTTGGGTGAGGCATTTTCTTCATGGAGGGTTGTTGGAAAGCCTTTTGTTTGAGACATCTCAAACTGCAAAGAGGACAAAACACTGGGGATATAAAGTATAGTACAAGGAATGCAGCAATGGATGGAATTGCCTTAGCAATTTCTAGAGCCTGACTTTCCTTGTCTGAAGTTTTTAGGGTTACACACTTATTTTTTGCAGCACTAGAAAGGGCTTCTAGACCACATGTGCCCAAACAATGCCATGTTCCGTCTGCTGTTGACAGCATGTGAATAACTCCACTTGTTTCTGTGCCTGAGATACTGTGCCCTGCTTGACCCCTATGTACAGCATAGATTTTCTGTGCAGTGGTCGTCTTAAAAAAATGAAATCTTTGCTTCGTCACAGGGCTGATTTGCACCCTTCCTGCACCACAAGTGTGGCTGGTGCTGTTAAACGTCATCCAGAGTTTGTTGTCTAGGGATTTGAGAGCGCAGAATGCAATGAGCCTGTACCTTCTGTGGATTTTGATATGAACTACAGCATCCCAGTACTCTATGATCTCAGTAACAGTGACCTGGAATCACATCACTGTGTTACCTTGATTAACCTTGATCAGGTTTTTTATCTGATTATCAAGTTTTGAATTGACTTGCAGGCTGAGGTTTTTTTACTCATTAGACCTGAGGAGATTTTAACTGAGGACTAAGCAGAACAGGGTTTACAGCCCCTGTTTCCCTGTAACACTCTCCAAGCTGTGTTTCTTTTTTTGCAGGCCACTGCCCAGACCTCCCTCCCCATGACCAGCACTGTCCCAGCCACGACAGAGACCTACACACGGACTCAGTACTGCAGGTGGCCCTGCGAGTGCCCCAAGTCCCCACCGCGGTGCCCGCTCGGCGTCAGCCTGGTCACGGACGGCTGTGACTGCTGCAAGACCTGTGCCAAGCAGCGAGGAGAGAGCTGCACGGAGGCCGACACCTGTGACTTCCACAGGGGCTTGTACTGTGACTACAGTGGAGACAGACCTAGGTACGAAATAGGAGTATGTGCACGTAAGTGATGTACATATATTTTTGACTTAGATATACGCTGGCAGCTCCCGTCAGTCTGAGCAGGGGTTGAGATTTATCGCATTTTAGATACCTGGCTGCGTGCTCATCAGCTCCTCTGTGCATCATCTTCCATTGCCTTGTAGCTGTCTTTGTTCTCAGGGCAGTTGGCTGGATGAGAAATGACATCTGAATTCCTGCTCTTTGATTTGGCTGCAGCCAAGGGCAAAGACCAACCAGCGTTTGAAAGTCTCCATATCTGTAAATAGATTATTCTGTACTCCCTGTAACAGCAGGAGGTGCCATAGTGGATGGGGGATGAAGGAAGGATAGGCAGGCAGCTGGATTTAAAGACAAGCAATATGGGCCCCTACATGAAAACCATGACATTAAGGGGACACTTTTGGCTTGTTCCCTATAGCAGATACCTTGGAAGGATAGCATGTGGTCTGTAGAATACCCTGTGAAGATGGTCAGGAATGAATCATCTTCATTCAGAGCTTGTCAGTTACAAATTGAGGTCTAAGCCTTAATTTTACAAAGGTTACAGTCACGTTAGCTGCCATGAGGCAGAAGGATTTCTTCCTGCCTCTCATAAAAAACTCTTGGTTCCATGACACGAATGCTTTTCAAGAAGAAGCACAAAAAGAAATTAGGTAACGTTTTGTGTGTCAGGAGTATATTCACTTGTTCTGAGTTCCAGAACATGAGGACTAATCTGATCCTCTCATAAAAGTCAGAAATTATTGAAAATCATTACTCTGGGAATGATTAAAAGCAGAAGGATCATGAACACAACCACACAGACTGCTGATTGGAAAGGCTGCATTTTAGTAAGTTATTTGAACATATGGTCATGGCTTTAGGTTCATAAACAGGAAAAAAGCCATTTAAGTGGAGGGT
This sequence comes from Callaeas wilsoni, assembly GCA_013398955.1. Classification (NCBI taxonomy): domain Eukaryota; kingdom Metazoa; phylum Chordata; class Aves; order Passeriformes; family Callaeidae; genus Callaeas; species Callaeas wilsoni. Next base: position 274,260 of record VWPU01002214.1, read on the forward strand.
CTTCTGAGCTGGAACATAACAACAAATGATCTAAGAGAATGTAAAAGTGAAAGGAAATCTGGAAGAGATCTGACTTTGAGATGGACAGATAGAATAACTGATCTACAGAAGAGGAAAAAGCTTGCAAACGGTGGGCTTCAATAAACTTAGAATATGAGCAGAGGTTACACAAGGGGCAGGTCTGAGGAGTTAAGAGGTTCAGGGTAGCTGGCAGATTCTCACAGAAGTGATACTAGGCGTTGCTCTTCCTCAGCAGAAGGGTGGGAAGTCTAGTAAGAAACAACCTTGGCTTTGCACTGACTTGGCCACGGGGGGGAAAAAAAAAAAGAAAGAAAAAAAAAGGCAAGCATGCAAAAAAGTGCAGTCTAACAAGATTTTTGTAGGATACAGGCAAAATAACAACAAGAGAAGTTACGTGCTAGGAGCTGTAAGCTTAAAGAGTGATTTTCAAGATTAGAAAAGATTAAGGTTAAGAAGAGAGGATATGAGATCATTTAAATGTATTGTCTGGAGTGTGTGTAGAACATCCATGGGAGGTCTGTCAGAGCAGGTTAGACAAACATTGTCCAGAATGACATCGTTACAGCTGGCCCAGTGCTGGGAGAGGAAAAAAAGGCTGGATATTGTCTCAAAGCTATCAGCCTTCCTAGGCCTTTTTAAAGGCCCTTGTGTTGCTTTGCATTTGTTTATTTATTTAAATGATTGTTTTCTTAGTTGGATATCTTTTGGTTTTTGCAGTCCTCCCACACGTCACAGGCACTCGGTGTGCCTGTGGCAGCAGCACTGTGATGGAGGAAGATTGACCCCAGCTTTTCCAGTGAGGGCTGGAGGCGTTCCCAGCCTGTGCTTTCAGTTCCCTACTAGCATGACAATATGCCCCCTGTAATGTGACATTTATGGTTATTTGGTGAGGGGCATTATAGTGTGCACAGCTGAAGGGAACAAGAGGAAGGTCTTTCCATGGTTAGGATGTGAAGCAGGTTGTCTCTGACTGCCAAGGAAACCTGTGGCCTGTCCCTTGTTTTCAGCACCCAGGGAGAGGTCCAGGACAGGGTGTGCTGATGTGTTCTTTTTGTACCTTGGGCCACACAGACGCTGCATCACCCCACTCTGAGCTCACCAGCTTCTGTCCTGACCTGGTGACTGAAAGCTCCTGTGAGTGGGAATCCAGTGCTGGCTGTTGGGGACTAACTGCTGTGAGGAATTGGCTTTGCATATGGATGCTTTCAGCTAGATCTAGAGAATCCAGGGCGTGACAGGCTACAGAAACAATATAATTTATGGAAACTAAAGATCCTGAAAGAGTTAGGAACTGGTGTTGGGAAAGGGAGTGGGGTCAAACTGGGGGAAATTCAGGCTATATCTGGACTGCCATGCTGAGGTGTGTCCCAGGATGTAACCTCCCAGACATCAAATAGGAACCTTCTGGGAGTCGCTGCAGCTCTCCTTTTGTTTTTGGCTTTTCTCTGCACCAAAGCAGAGGCAGCAGAGTGCTGAGCATAGGCCCAGGGAGTGAGGCAGGTGTTGTGCATGTGAGGCTGGGAATAGGGATGAGCCTCCAAATCGCTTTATTTTGATGCAGACTCAGCAAGGTTCTGCATGAAGGCAGTCAGCAGCCCCTTCGTCTGCGTTTGGGGATGTTCTCATGGTACCTCTTGGTTTATGAGACCTACAGGAGACTAAGTTAACATAATCCAGGAGGAATATGCTCGTAGGGAAACACCAGGAGACACAGCATTTTTTTTAACTGTCATAATCTGTGTGCATGCCTAGAAGTCTCTCTGAATTCTCAGGCCCAGCTCCAGCACTGAGTGATTGCCTTTTCAGTACAAAGGCTTAAGCATTACAAAAACTGGAGCTGAGCATGAACTGGAGATCTAGATCTGTGCTTCAAATTCCAACAGCTCTCTTTATTTTTTTGCAGAAGAAGGGATTTGTGCTTGATGTTTTCATTCAGCTCATTCTAAAAATAGGAAGCCTTTGCAGAATTTTAATCCAACATTTCAATTGGTGTTTTCCTGAAGCAACTCCATTTCTAACCAGACTCAAAACATAAGCAACCCAACTAGTGTGTGTGCAGTGCCTCCATGTGACCAAAGAAGAAACTAAAGTTTGAATTCTCCATTGGAAGCCACTGCTTCCCAATAACTGTCTATAACTTGAAAGAAACAAACAAAAAATGCTGCTTTGTGTTTCCTGTTCATGGACAATCAAAAGACGACTTTTTTTAGTGATTTTATGTAAAAAAACCCCACATCAAATATTTATTTTCATGGCTTTATAACACGTACTTCGTTTTCCAAGAAAAGTGCTCTGTGATAAACTGGGTAAGATCCAGTTTCCTAAATATAGGAATCCATAATCATTTAGGTTCTCCTTTGCTACCTTGTTTGTCCTCCCCTTCTGTTTCAGATATACACAGGTGTTGTGAACAGCTGTGCCATATGTGTGCGTCCATGAAGTCCCCTCATATGTCTCTGAAAACCTCTAATTTCACTAAATATCTTTTTCAATTACTTTGATTGCTCCCCCTGTGGATAGTTCCTACCACTATGCCATGAAATGTTCTGGTTTTTTAGAAGTAAAAATTTGTGGATAAAACTTGTTTTATTTTCTAACTTATTTTTTCATTGAGGTTCTCTTTGAAAAGGTTCTCTTTTTTTGCTGGGTTTTAGAATGGAAACAGTTTCCTAGATGGTGTGACTACGCTTGGCTCAGCATCAAGCTGAGCACATCGCCCCGCAGCACTGCCAGCCCAGGGATCACCTTGGTGTAGGAACATATTGGAGCTGTTTGTTGCCAGCATTATTTTAATGGTGCTCTGTGTGTTTTTCTCTCTTTTTCTTTCTTTTCAGAGATTGTTGGTGTAGGATGTGTCCTCAATGGGGTCAGGTATAAGAACGGGGAGACATTTCAGCCCAACTGCAAATACAACTGCACGTGCATTAATGGGGCTGTGGGCTGTGTTCCCATGTGCACAAACTCACGTCCTCCACTTGTCTGGTGCCCAAACCCAAAGCTGATTAAGATGGCAGGGAAGTGCTGCGAGCAGTGGATTTGTGATGACTCCAGGAAAATCAGGAAGACATCTCCACGTCACATCTCCTCTGCAGGTATGGTGGCACTGAGGCAGATCTCTCCTTTGCCATCTGTCAGGGTCTACAAGCAAAGTATCAGCTTGTACTGCCAGACCTGGCAGGTGCCTAAACTTTGTGAGGGAGACAGGGCCTCCCACACAGCATGTGCTGAGGGATGGACAGCAAACACCAGTGGAACTCATTAGCAGCAATATGGATATGGATGCCCCACCCCTGGAGGTGTTCAAGGACAGGCTGGATGGGGCACTGAGCAACCTGATCTAGTGGGTGCTATCCCTGCCCATGGCAGGGGAGCTGGATTGAGATGATCTTTAAGGTCCTTTCCAACCCAAACCATTCCATGATTCTATGAATATGCTATTCATCAAACCTGCTTGTGCAACCATTCTGGAATTCTGTGGGCCAAAGCCCCCTTTGAAGGACATGTCTGTTGGAACTTTCAAGATGTCACAAGTCCTTTTTAATTCTTCACTTTTATTTTTTTTCTCTCAGTCTGGACCCTCTGGGAAAGAGAATTAATTCAGTTTATTTTGGGACTGAGGCTTTCTGTCCAGGTTATATTGCTATTGTAGTGCAATTTTAAAGCCCCTGTACCTTAGGAGTCTCAAACTTACACAATATCCTGAAGGCAGGTGTTATATGGAAGTTTCACTGTGAGTTGGGCTAAATTGTCTTTGTGGTAGGACAGCTTTTCATCAATTCTGAACCGATGACATCATTAAACTTTCTTTCCTCACACTCACATATATAGTAACAATCACATAGGCCACTGCACAGAGGTAGTATCATTTGTCTGAAACATGGTCCTGAATGCTTAAGATGGACTCAGTTTGCCATATGTCTTAAATTTATCATCAAAATGCCCTGTGATGCCCTGTAGTGACCTTAGCCACATTAACTCCATATTTTAGACCCTCTCACAAAAGCAGAGCTCAAGGAGAGATAGGATGGCTGTTGTAAACCAAGACGTTGGTTCCTTGGTGGTAAGAGTTTTTTTCCCAAACCTTGGTCTGTACTTTCACTGCACAAAACAAAGCCTTGATCTTCATTTCATGGGTCAAAACCACCAGAGTTTAGCCTTCACTTCTCTGTCTCTTATAGCTCTGAAGTATGGGGTGGGTCCAAATTCAAAACACCTACTACTGAAATTGGCCTTATGTCCTCATGGTCTGTGTCCCAAAATGGGCAAAACACATCTTTGCTTTCCTGGCTTTTCTCCTGTAAGGAGAAGTCTTATAGAAGTCAGACTAGCATTTATTACATTTAATATAATAATAAATATAATAATAAATATAACAGTGAGCAAGATCAACGAAGCAAGTTCTATCAGAGTTTTGCCTGTGGACTGTCCTGTGTGCTGTAACGTGGTGGGGACTTTGGCTGAGGCTGGGACAGAACCATAACTGGGGTTGTTGGCTGCTTTCAAAACAGAGCCCACCCTTTCTTCAAATGGTTGCTGAGCTCTCTGAGCGCTATTGAAGCCGTTCTTCCTCCCAGTGAAAGGCTGTGGCTGCTTCCCAAGCCCTCTGCCATCCAGCAGAGACTGTTGACCACCTTCTGCTACAGGGAACTAATTGAATGAGCTCAGAAATAAACCTTCATGGTGAGATCAGATCTCATCCCCTTTCTTCACCCGCTGGCTCAGGCTTCTGTAATTGTTTATATTGTGGCAGCACCTGGGGGTCCCAGACAAGGACCTCCTTGTGCGAGGCTGTGAGGGGGAATAAAGGAATGAGCCCTGGCCCCGAGCGCTCGCAGCGATGGAGAGTCTGACACAAGTAGGTCAGCACAAAGGGGGTGGGATGAGGGGGTTCACAGGAATGCTGAGCCACTTCACTGTAGTTTAATTATTTGGGTTAGTGGCCTGAATGTGCAATGAGCTGGGGAGAGGGTGTTTAACATGTAAAGCTGCCCGGGCTGAATAATGTGGGGTTAATCTGTGTCCACAGCATACGAGGGAGAGGATGAAGCCTGGCAGAAGAACTGCATCGTGCACACCTCACCCTGGAGTCCCTGCTCAAAGACCTGTGGGCTGGGCATCTCCACCAGGATTTCCAATGACAACGACCAGTGCCGGCTCCTGAAGGAAAGCCGCCTGTGCAACATGAGGCCCTGCGAGGTGGATATAACCCAGCACATCAAGGTGGGGACTGTTTCTTTGTGCACACCTTGGGCTGGACTCTGAGTCAGCCTTTGTTTGGCAGCATTCAGGCCTCATGAGGCTGCACTTGTACATGGACTTACTGTGCTGCACAGAGTTCCAAAATGTGTCCTGCCTGTGCTGGTATGAAAACCTTTCCCTTAGAGTTTTAGCTCCAGCCAAAAGGTCCTTGCAAGGAAAGCCAAGCCAAGCCTGCTGTGCTTGATGCCGGCTTGGACAGCCCTGTACTCAGCTGGCAGAAAAGTAATGCTGCATGTCTGATCATGGCTGCGAACTCTATTATGCAAGTATCCTACTTGCAGCTTTTGGGTTCATGTGTCTAAACACATAAATCTTTCACACCCTCTAGGTCAGGGCTGTTAAAGTCTTCCTAACAGCTACAAACCCCTTTAAACATAGGAATCATAGAATAGAATAATAGAATCATTAAAGTTGGAAAGGATGTCCAAGATCAGTAAGTCCAACCTTCAACTGAATACCACCATGCCCAATAAACCACACTGCAAAGTGCCACATATAATTGTTTTTTGAATTCTTCCAGGGATGGTGACTCCATCACTTTCCTAGGCAGCCTGTTCAAATGCTTAACCAACCTTTCAGTGAAGAAATTTTTCCTGATACCCAAACTGAACCTCTCATGGCACAATTTGAGGCCATTTCTCTTTGTCCTATCACTGTTTACCTGTCAGAAGAGGCTGAGACCCCCGTCCCCTCTGATCTCCCCTGCCTTGCCACAAGCTCCTTTCAGGTAGTTGTAGAGAGCAAGGTGGGTTTTATGTCCTACCTGTGTCAGCACTGAATATTAACGTCTTTATTTTTATTTTCTTCTCTGATTTAGCCTGGGAAGAAGTGCTTGGCTGTCTACAGGGCCAATGAACCCATGAACTACACCATCTCTGGATGTGTGAGCAAAAGTCCATACAGGCCCAAATACTGTGGCGTCTGCACAGACAACAGGTGCTGCACACCCTACAAGTCCAAGACTATTGAAGTGAGGTTTCAGTGCCCAGATGGAACTGAGTTTTCCTGGAAAATCATGTGGATCAATGCTTGTTTTTGCAACCTGAACTGCAGGAACCCCAATGACATCTTTGCCGACTTGGCTCATTACCATGATTACTCTGAAATCGCTAATTAAATTGGCTGAATGCTGGAATTGACCCTTTGCTCTGATTTTACAGAGGTTTTAAAATAAAAGGAGAATCTTCATCCACTGCCGATGTGCAATTTGTTTTTTTTCCTGAGTTAGGATGTTAAATCTCTTTGTTTTGCCACACTGTTTTTGAAGAGGCCTTGAACAAACAAGATTTTTAACTCTAATATATCTTCATCCATTAACAGCAGCCAGAAATTCCTTTATGCACAGATGCTGGGACTTAAATGACAGCTCTGTTGGCACTGTCATTTACCAGGCCAGCAGTTTAATTGCCCAAAGGAAAGAACAGTACACTAGTATGACAGCAAAAGTATGGCTGTCATTAGCTTAGACATGAGATTCAGACATGCTTATTGTCATTTCTTGAATTTGTTGTCTAAGCTGGAAAGCTGACATATATGTTTTATATTCAACATTAGACACCAGGATTTGATAGTCTGACCCTTGCAGCTAAAGTCTAGCATCTGTCACATCACACTGAGATCAGTCCTAGAATCACCACATTGTTGTTCTCAGTCAGATCCTACTCCATGGTGAATTTTGTGGAAAAAGCCTAGGGAAAAGAATGTTTCTCCTGAAATCTCTGTGTAATGACACTGTCTCTCACTGAAATAGGCTGAGTCCAAGAACTTCTGTGTCCTGCTCTCCTTGGACACATCTCAGTCTCTTGGAGTATCTTGTGCCAGGAACATTTTCATAGTGCTCTATCTTCTCTGACCTTGAATACCCTGACTGAATCCAAAACAGCCACTCCAGACCTCATGTTTTCAGGATAAGTCATCTAATCCACAGGTGATGTATTGCTCCTAGGCTATCTCTGCAGATGAAATGTAGAAATCCAGATAAGAGATGAAGGACAAGACCTCATGCACCCATTTATTCAGATAGAAGTTTAGAAATTGTGTGGTCAATGTCTGGGGACCACCATGGCCTCCTGCTCCCCATGGTGTTAACCAGCGCACAGGTCCCTCTTTCGCACTGCCACCTTGCCAGTAAAACAAATCATTGCTTTACTTGACTGGGGTAGAGGAAAGGAGATACATGCTAAATGAGAAAGCAGATGTTCAGCTTCACTTCAGCTCTGAGAATGTGTGGATGCAGAAGGAGAGGCAACTCTTGGCATAGCTTCTGGTGCATTAATTCCAGCTGGGCTGATGCTTAAGAGTAAACATCAATGTAAACATTTTCTACAGAAGTGGTTTCACATGCAAATGTCAGCTAAGAGAAGAAAAAACTCTGTCATTACCTTTCCAGGTAAGAAATTTTTCTTCTCTGAATGATGCTGGGGTCAGTTTTTTCTCCAATAAATTGTTAGTACAGCAGCCACGCCCCTTGGCACGTTTGCTGTTGCTTCACTTGGAAGAGCAGAATTGTGTTTCTTCACGAACAGGAGAACTGTAGTATCCACTTTCAAAATCCCTGGTGGCACAGTAGAACCGCTGAGTGACACATAATCTGGAGATCTGACCAGTACAGGGTTGAACTTGGGATGATGAAGTTGTTTATTTTGCTTTACTTTTAGCTGGCAAATTATCTATCTTTATCTTGATAACCCAGCAGAAGCTTGATTAGTTTCTGGGAGACTTAAGTTTTTCTGGCTATGATGAATTAAAAGTTCTTGTGAGTGGGCTGAAACAAATGCCATGCCTATGTAAAAACAATTAGGAAAAACACTGGATATCTTCAAAAGCTGTTAAAACCAATAGCACCTTAATTTGTATACACGGATTTGTCTCATATATTCTTTATAGAGCTAGGTCATTCCTGAATTTAAAGCCTTATTTCTTTTTTGAAACTTCCATGAAATCTCTAGTGGCAGAAAAGAAGGTTGATCCCTGCCCACATGTTCCAATGCAGGTGAAAAGCCCCTCTTCTCTTTGTTTCTCTGTTGGTAAGGATCCAGCCACCAGCATTCTGCAAGATTCAGCCTCATGCCTGCCTTGGCCTGGATGATGTGACAGCAGAGGTCATACTTGACCTATTTGCCTCCAGTCAAATGAGACCTCAGCACTTGCAAGACTGAGAATGTTACATTTCAAACTCCATCCCTTGGTAAAAATGTTCCATGTGAACATACAAAAAATAGGCCTTGGCCAAGAAGTTGACAATGTTTTCCAAAAGGGAAAATGGTTTGTATCTAGAAGTTATAGAGAAGAAATACTAGAACCTCTTTCTCAATCAGATCCCCTAAATATGACTTGGAACCCTGTGTTCTAATTCTTGCCCATCTTAAAATGCCATATATATGCGTATGTATATATACATACGTGTAGACGCATATATAAAAATAAAAACATATATACACATTTATCTGTACATGTATACACGCCTATAAAATATTATGTGCAGGTATCTATATAATGTTGTATATAATATTATATATAAAACCAGATAGAAACATGCCCATGAAAACAAAAAATATATATTTACATATACATATTCCTATGGTACGTAAAAAGGAGTGCATGTATAATATATGTTTATGTGTACAGTCAGTCTTTGTCTTACATGAACACATAAGGAAGCAAGAAAACAGGACCAGATCATGTATTAAAAAACTGTGTCCCTTAACTGGCTTGCTTTGCTTTGCAATTAGTTAATGCTGTAACCACAGCAATCAAATGCTGCAGTGGCTGTAATACACAGCTTTCACTGTGAGATAAAAGAAGCTATTGAAAGCTAATGCATGACCAGCAGCTCAAGTGCGTGTCAGTTTTTAGTGAAGTAAATGCCTGGAAACCGCAGATCTTGCCCAACGCACCCAAGATGTTTCTGTTTCTAGCCTGGTTTCCTAAGGAACCCGGGTGTATGCAGCCATACTGTTCATTTATTTGTCTGTCAGGCAGCCCCTTTGTGGGAAATGTCAAACAAAGCAGGCAGAAGCATAAAGATCTCAGAAGCATTGCAATTCCTGCAATGAAAAATGAAATCAAAGAGCAGGGCAGGGAAGAGGCCGACTACATTGTCCCTGTCAAGCCCATGCACACCTGCCAGGCAGTCAATGCACCCAGCACGTCTGCAGTGTGGCCCAACCACCCCAGCAGCAGCACAAAGTGGTTTTACACAGATTTGCCAGCTGGAAATGAGTAGTCACGGAGGAGGCAGAGCTGAAGGAATCACAGATGGGAATAGTGGTCATTACGCTGCTGTAAGGGAGTTTTGTGGGGACATTGGACACAAACCTATAGGAAACCAAGTGCTGTTAGCTCTATTGCTCTGCTTGTGCAACTGGTTGTCTGTCCCGTGGCTCTGAACAGGGAAGAGCATCACTTGTAGCCAATTAACTTGATCTGCAGTCTGTGGTGCATTTGAGATCCTTTGTTCTAATGGATGTTTACAAGCAGATTAGCCCTAGGACTAAGGCAACAGACCAGCTTTAAATTCAGTTCCCTGGCTCCCTCTGTGCCTGGGCAAATCGTGTATCTTTTACAAAAGTACTTTTGTGGTTACTGTTTTAATTCACTGAAGATCTAGATCCCCAAAGGCTTCCATGGATCCAGCCCTTCACTCTTCCTCAGAATTTCAGAGCCAGAACAACAAGGCCCTACTGTACATTGCCTCTGTTTAGAGTGAAAACTCCCCCAGCAGGAAATGATGCTCATTGTATATTTGTGCTATGGGCCCAGGTCTCTGCTGAGACCTGAAAGCAATGCCACCATCCAAGGAAGACCAACTATAGCATTGAGGAGATGCCAGGATCAGACCCCTCTGCTGCAATGATCAAGTGAAATGCTAAAGAAGGGATGAGAGTGACAATTTTGCAATCCAGCCTAAGCCAAGACAGTTTGACACACATTCAGCTCATGGCAATCATCCTGTTGGTCCTGTAGGCTGGGTCAAGGATGAAGGATGGGATTTTGAAGGTCTGCTCATGCTAGTATGAACAGCAAGCCTCCAGCTATCTCCAGTGACCATAGCCTTCTGTGGAGGCTTCACCAGAGTCAGGACAGTAGCTCAAGCCACCTTGTTTGGGAGCCCCAGAAAGCAGGTTATCTACTCACCAAAGAAGCAGGCATGAAGCCTATTAAAATGCCTTTCCATGGAGGGTTGGCTGGAATTTAAAGCACCATTTTGGTGTGCATGCAACTGGAAACAGGGTGTAGTGCAGTTGTTTTTGATGTGTTCTCTAGGGTTGTGCTGTGTATATGTAATATTCCAGGAAAACCACAACATTCAGAAAGACTTTGTCATCTTGTAAATTAAGCCCTGGGATTTTTTTGTCCCAGCTTTCTTGAAGGAATTTTGAAACAAGCAGTTTATTAAACTGATAGAGACAGTGTTCTCACTATCTAGAGGCACATCTCCATACATTTACCTTCTCAGATTGTGACTTTCCAGTTTTAACATTTCTATAGAGTTATTTCTGTAAGCGTCATATACTGAAACATATGTAAAATTAATGAGAAAACCAGATTGGTTTGGCACGGTCAGTCTGAGTTACTCCTGATATATAACACTTTACTTGTTCATAAAGCATCATAGTGAGATTTTTTAAGGTGGCACATTGCTACTGAGGTTTAAAGATATTAAGTGGCAAATGGTTAATGAATCTGTGACTAACACCTCGTTTAGAAGTTTAGGCAAGCAGATGAAGGTGAAATATATATCTGTGACTGACATTTCGTTTCCTTTTCCAATCTCCTTGCCTGGCTGATGTCCAAGTGGGCATTTGCAATCTGCGACAAAGCCGTGACCTGGAGGACACATAAAAGTAAAGAGCCTCCTGTACTGTAATGTGGTAAAAAAGGATGTCCTGAGAGCATTTCCTTCCTTGTGAATATTTTGGCAGCTTGGAAAAGCCAGTTGTTTCCCAACTTACATTTCTTTGCTGGTCTGTTTCTGGCTAAACATTTGGGTTTTTTTCTGCAACACTTTTACTGGACTTGGGACAGAGGTCTAGAGTCTTTGAGCAAGGTGGAGTGTGTTACTCAACCTGCCTAAGCATGTCTTCATTATCAGCTCTCTTGAGAAGTTGCAGGAGTAACCTGTTTGCAACAGCCATGCATACTGAAATTGTTCAAACAAGGTTATTAAAGACATGTGGAAAAGCATTTAAATTAAAGAATCACTGTTTTGTAGCCCTTCATTTACATACTCTCAGCGCTAACCCCAGTAAGGATTCTACTTTTTAACTGTAGAAAAACATACCTGTAGTGTTTTCTCACAAATTGAGCTTGCCTTCTAGCCTGAAGTATGTTACTTGCCTTGACAGGAACTTAAATAATTTGAGTAGCCTCCTGTCCTGGACTGAGATGGGTCAGTTGGGCTTGCTTACGGCAAGAAAGCACCTTCTCCTCATTCTCCTCAGCCTTCTCCTTCAGCATGCCTTTTTTTTCCTCTCTTTTTTTTTTTCTTTTTTTATTTTCCCCAGGAAGCACAGTCCTCTAAATTTTTAAGTGTTTTCCAGCCAACTGTGCCTCTGGCAATAGCTTTCAACAAAGGTACCATATTTCCCTGCCATCTCTACAGGCACCAGAAGTCCCATCTGGCCTCTGCAGCTTCTGCTCACCCATGTGGCAGCTGCCCAGCACACGATCTTACACAAAGGGCTTCCTGGCTGCTTTCACTACTCTGGGAACACCATCATCTCCTGAGTACTTTGCACTTTCCAAATGAAGTGCTGACCCTGTGCGAGGCTCTACTGCTGTAGGATCTCCCCTACCTCAAACACACATGAGAAGCAGGGAGGGAATCACCACAGGATCAGATCAATGTTTAACATGAGCAGCTGATGATAAAGAAGTAAGATTTTTTTTAATTTGGTCACGCTATCATTAAAAACAAATGAAAACATATTGCAGTCACTGAGTAAATGACAATTTCCTAGCTGGAGAGGTCTGTGTGGGTCTGAGGTCCAGCAGGGTGGTCTGACAGTGTGCTGCTCACCGCTGTGCGAGGTGCTGGGTGGCACCTTTGCATGGGGCAGGCTCGCCAAACCCTACAGGCAGATTGGCTGTTCCCTGTGCCGATGACAGGGCCAACGGGTGGGGCAAACCCACAGCTCAGCAGCCCCATCCTCCCTGCCCATCATGCTGCGTGCAGGGTGCTGAGCCTCCTGGGGACCTGCACCCACACAGGTACACACACACACAGAGCCAAGGGATCAATAGCCCAGGCTGGTGGCATGTCCTGCTCTTTTCCGAGTGCCCTGGCTTGTGCAGGCTCTGCCTGGAGCTGCCCCAGCCCTTCTCCAGTACTGCTGCCCACAAACAACCCTGCCCTCCCCCAGCCCCCTCCACGCACTGACCTTGACCTGAATACCATAATCCACTCCAGCCATAAGCAATTGCAGAGAGTGGCAGGTCACCCAAGGATACTTTTTGCAGCTCTACTGCAGGTCACCCCTCACTACAATGCAGCTGCTTGTGAAGGAAAACTGCCTGCTCTCTCCTTTCCCAACCCTTGGGCTCCTCTGGACATGCCCAGTGATGTCTGCATCCAGTGTTTGATGCACATCCCACAGTCACCAGTGCCAAAATATGTAGGGTGTATGGGATGTGGGACTGTCTCTTTAATGACATCAAAACAATTACTCTCCTCTAGCCTATAGGAGTGCTGGGTAAGCAAATGATCCCCACATTGAGTTGCAGAGAACAGACGCTGAACTGTTTGGCAGTTGCAATCAGAAGCCTTTTTTTCCTTTTTCTTCCCCCCTAACACTGGTCAGCAGCTGTGTTGTTTATAAAATGAATGGAGCCCTTAATGAAGCAATAGATAGAAACAGTGAAAGGCTGTGTCTGTCTGTTACAAAGGGTTGAGGGGGAAGGGTTGAGCTCTTAAAATACCCTGACATCCTTTCCGTCAGTTATTTAAACATTAGGCATAGCAGTGATCAGCTACCAACATAAAGTCTATATTTGGCTCAGTGGAAACGCTAAATCCACACATCAAAACAGCTGTTCATATAGACAGACAGGGAGAGGTTTCTGTGCCTGTGAGTGTGAAATAGTGCGAAATAGTGCAAAGAATGAAAAGAAGCAGACAGCATGTGGGAAGGGGGAGGGCCAAGCTGCAGGCAGCACTGCTCAATGTGTTGTATTGACGGATGCAACAGACCCCATTATAGACACATTGAGGATTGCAGCAGATACTCTGCCCAAGATGCAAAAGCAGACAGGGAGAGGATCCCAGCACTGGAGAGAAAAAATAAGCAGCTTTGCTATAAACAGTTTTCACTCCAGCTCAGTCCATCACTCACAACACATGACATTAATCATAAACCTCGAAAACACATCTAGGTTAAAGTTTCCAGCTGTTCAGTCAATAGAGACTTTTACAGGGGAAAGCAGCAGCATCCTTCAGCACAAAAGTCCTGTTGCCACGACATGGTATTTATTGGCACATCCTCTCCCACTCCCCCTCTGCAAGGACAGGGAAGGGGAAAAGATATCTTGAAGTTTAGCCGGTTTTTTAAATAGTGGATGTCGAGACCCAGGCAGAGGTGGAAATAGCTTGAATTTCAGCAATGACATCCTTTCTGTTAGTGGTTTTGAAGAGTACCATTGCAGTGAAGATTTGGCATGGAGATACACTAATGCAATCAGGAACCCTCATGGTCCATGGGAGCCCATTTTGTTTTCTTTCTTTATAGCCTCGAAAGCACTGTGAGGGGCAAACTGGTTATTTTCTGGAAACCTTGTATTACCTCATCAGAATTTCCTCTATGCCATAGTAGCTCCTTGCTCCCTGGTGGCCACTCACACTTGGAAAACAGTGAAACCCCAGCTCCTGTTTTCCAGTTTAATGACACTAAAATATCCAGGCTAATTCTGTCTCCAACAATAATGCAGAAGTCAGCTTTTGCAAGGTCTGGGAAGAGTTTTTATAAAAATTTCTAATAAATCTGCAAGCCACTTGTGTCTTGTGAGTTACAGCACAAGTTAAAGATGCCAGGAGACAGTACTGCAAGGAAAGAGGAGTCGTAACTCCTTGTAAAAGGTAACACACCACTCCTCTGTGCTGCCCTCCAGCTTTTATGTGCAGGAACACAGCGTTCTTTGCCAAATGAACACTTTTGATTGTAAAGCTGACATTTATGGTGATCCTAGCAACTCCTTGCTACTCAGAAGTGCTCGCAGCTCCCTTTGTGCTGCAATAAGGCTTGGATGCATTCCTCCCCATTAAACCAAAATAAACTGCCTAGGCCTGACAGGCACACCATAGTGTCCTTTTGGAAGGAATGATTAGCCATTCCCAGAAAAGCTCTGCAAAGAACGTAACTTTGCCCTTCTTTTGTAAGATGAGCTGGCACAGGTTCCTCCTGTTTTCACTGGCACTGGCTGTCAAGCCCCTTACTGGTACCAGTCCAGTCATGACTGCTGAATCATCACATCTAGCAGAGCCTTGGCACAGACATGACAAGTATTTGCTTTTGTATCTTCCTATCACAGGATTTTTTGAGATACAGGAGGAATGAGCAGCCCAAAATAGCCCCAGCAAAGTCATCAAGGCACCTGCCTTTGAAAATGCCAGCATGTTAAGTAAGTCACTAGGTTAATCCTTCCTTTCCTGAAGTTACATTCTTGTAAGAAGTCCAAAAAGAACCACCTTTAGAAACTCCAAGTGGCATCTGCAGTTTCCATCAAGAGAGGCCTGAATAATACCAGATGTTCCTGGGGATCTCATCACATCAATGGATTTAGAGATCAGAAAGGATGCACTGAGCGTGGCACCAACTCCAGCAAGGAAGTCAGACCCTAGATCTGTGCACTAGAGAGTATTTCATCCAGGGAGAGGAAAAAAAAATTCAAACAGCAAATAGTACCCTGTATCATGGCTCAGTATGTTTCTATATTTCTATATCCTTTAGTACTATATTAGTCACCAAAAATCATGAAGTGTGTGGTGTTTTCTTAGAATAGTAGGCTGGAGGAGGGAAAGCTCTGAGTAAAAAAGTAGGGAATGACAGAGATATGAGCAAAATCAAAAAGACTTCATTGACACAAAGGGATGACAAGAAAATATTTGGACTGAAAAAGATTATTGTACTCCTGGTAAAGTATGAAGACACCAGACATTGCAAAGTTACAAATTTATTTGTTTTGAAATAAATACAAATACTTCATTAAGAAACTTTTCTTGATAGACTTTACACAATAGCTTTATTCTTTCTGGAAATTGTCTGTTCTTCCCACAAAACGTTACGGATATTCTACACAAGAGCTGAAGTTAGTCAATATAAAGTAACCTAGATGGTGTTCTTCTGAACAAGCAATCCCAAAGTATTAACATTTGCTATTTAACTGCTCGGCATTTGAGCTTTTTGTCTGTGTGAGGACTGCAATTCAGCAGGTATGCACTGGAGCTCTGGAAATCCCATCCCACTAGCTATGGAAGGACAAACTTAAGAACACCCAACTGTGACATTCTGAGTGGCAGAAAAGTATCAAGCCACTAGCTTCAAAGAAAGCAACCCAAGAATGCTATGCAAAGATGCAGAACCAGCAGATCATGACATTTACATGGTCATTAGACACTGTATTCCAGAGATACAGTGTTGCTGCTCCACGACTTTGTGGAATACACTTTCCAGCACCAGTGAGGTCTCATCAGTTTCAAATCTAGTAATTAGTGGCAGTTGAATGTACAGTATCTAATTACATGCCCATCCCACAGTTATTCATTTCTCCTGACAAAGAACAGCTGGATCTGTCTTTGCTTACAGAATTCCAAATTTATCACAATTGTTCTGGACACAAAAAACTTGAGCTGCAGAGATAAGAAGCTTTCTGAAGGAAAAGTCAAGCTGTTTCTGCTTAGCTGGCATGTACAGCTACCCTACTTGTTACAACTACACCAACTCCTGCAGTTTGGTAAACCCTTTGGCCCAAGTTCCCAAACAGGAAATCCTACCTTGCTTACCAAATTTAAATCCTGTCCTCATTTGGCTAAGCAAGTTTTAGGGTTTAGGAGGGGGGAAGGAAAGGAAGACTGGAACTAAATCTCAAACAAGTGAAATGAAAAACCTTAAAGATTTAGTTCATCTCAAAGTCACATTAAAATTGCCTATTTTAGTAGTATATTATTGTACATAGGAAAACAGGCTTGAATACTAATGAATTAGAAGGCCTATAAATGCACGATACGTTAACTTTTCTATCATTTGAAGTCAAGCTATATACAATGAATTCAACTCCGGCTTCAACATGAGGCCATAACACATTTGTTTCATTTCCTTTTCTTAAAGTCATCCTTAAAAGTTATTTTTTTCTCCCCCGCTTTGAAACTCATCTCAAATTGTGCCAGTTTACTTCAAGAGAATAAGAGATAAAGGGGCCTGTAACAGCTTTGATTTTAAAGGAGGGTATTGAGCAATTCTAGTTTGACTCTGAAGTGTTTACAACCACATCAGCTTTTGGCAAGTATCCTTTAGAATTTGGCATCCACTGAAGGAGGGCACAATAGCAGCAGCTGTCTGAGATACAAGAATAATGACAGAGCAAATGAGATGCTTCTTTTCTTTGGTCCCTCTCAGATCCTGGTGAACAGAGTTCATCCTACAGAATAGCTAGAGATTAATACCAGTTATGTTTTTGTGATACACAGGGGGCATCCATTACTTTTTCACACTGTAACCAGTTTAAAACCTCCCACAGCCATCTAACAGGACACTTCCATGGACTTGGGACTTGATTGTTCGGCGTTGCTTGCAGAGTTCGGCGTCAGCTCGATCCGTGTGTCCGTGTGGGAGCGGTTCCTGGAACCGTCCCCAGTGTGGGATCGGCTCCTCGTTCCCTCCCCGGTGTGAGACCGGCTCCTCGATCCCTCCCCGGTGTGAGACCGGCTCCTCTGTCCTTCCAGAGAGGTTACACTGGAGCCAGAAGCCGTGCGGGACCTCATCAGCCTGGTCATGCTAGCAGAGGGCACTGCAAGGAGAGTCCTTCATTAGTACCTGGCTTCAGGGGCTTGGAAGGAAGCCCTTGCCTTCCTCTCGGCCTTAACCCCCTCGGAGAAGCCTTCACGGCTCAATAGACATTTTCAGGGTACCTTCCCATGCAGAAGTACCTCCCCTGCTCCAGGCATGTAGTTAAGGAGACCAAACTACTGCAGTGAAATTAGTGGCCAGGGCTGAGGGATTCAAGAAGCTTTAGGGCACATTGCTGTGGCTGCAAGAATCCAGAGGGAAACTGAAGAGACTCATCAGCCCTCCCATTACTTTCCAGCATTCAACCTCTGCTGGCAGCCCAGGCTCAGAATGCATCCTCACAGCAGCTGTCAGAAGCAAATATGTGAAAAACAAACAGCTACAGCTCAAAGAAGTCTCTGAGCCAACGATGTTTTAAATGTTGTGTGCAGTAGATGATCCATATCCTGTGACACCACGAGGGGACACTACTACAGATATCTACCTTAAAAACACATAAAGTAAAAGAGGTATTTTTGGGTATAAGCTGCTTACAAAGCTCTCTACTATTCAATAACATCACTTGGTCTGAAAACCCTTTGCCCAGATACAGCATTTGGATTTTTCCCCTTGCAAATGCATATCCAAAAGAGAAAAGGTGACACATCTGGGATCAGAGACTCTCTGGGTGCTTAGATGCCCAATTAACTTTGGTAACAAGATCAATTATTCCATAAAACCAATACTTACTGTATCCCATTCCCTGAACAAAGTATTTGAAAGCTTCAGCAAGCTTGGCAGGCTGCAAAAGAGAGAGAGTTATCGTAGGCAGTGCTCAGTAGGTTATATTACAATCTTATAGATTCCACAGATCCCTATCTTAACGGGGACATCTTAAATATTCTCTGGGTTCTACTGACTGTATGAAAACTTCATTTATAAGAAAATTCCACCATTCCCCTCCCTATTCATCTCCCCATTATTTTACAAAATGGATACACTCCTTTGAGAATGACATTTACAGAGAACACAAGGGGTCTAAACCTGGCTCAAAACATGACTTGTGCAGTTACTGAAGCTGGTGAACCAAAGTAAAACAACTGGCATCACAAAATGTACAAGGCAGTTCATACAAGACCAGTAATTGAGTAATTCCTAATCAGCAGAGAACAAATTCAGCAATTCAGAGCTGATAGTTGTTTATAGGGCAGGAAAGCTCACCAGGAATACACAAACACAACTGTCTACGACTGACATTCTTGCAATGAGGCACTCCCTGTTTTTCTCCTCTGCTGACAGTGGCCACATA
Organism: Callaeas wilsoni; assembly: GCA_013398955.1. Lineage (NCBI taxonomy): Eukaryota > Metazoa > Chordata > Aves > Passeriformes > Callaeidae > Callaeas > Callaeas wilsoni. The sequence goes on from VWPU01002214.1 coordinate 292,827, forward strand.
AGCCTCATAGTCTCCATTATTTCACGTGAAAATATTTTTTGCATAATTCTCTGCAAAGAATCGACTCTATAACAGAAGCAATGCACATACTACTCTGTGGCTTTAAAAGAGCCTTTTCCCAATTCCCACTGTTGGAGAATACACTGCCTGTAGAGGGACTTCATCTGCAGGCAATTACAAATTTAGCTTTTCCTTTAAGTTCACAAATATCACATTATATTGCTTAGAAATCTGTTTAGATGATAGACCACATTCCAAAGCTGACTTACAAATCAGCTCTTTTAGTGAGGCAACACAGGGGCATAGGTAAATTTTAACTTTGCACGTCTGGTTTTATTAGCAGCTTGGAACTTATGCCTAAATGTGTTTTAGAAACTCCATTTCATCCACAGTCAAGCCGAGTCAGTGTTTGCAAGAACCTAGCATTGTTATTTCCTGTCTCCCACTTTCCTGATGTATACTATAAATAGTCCAAATAAGAATGCTGTTAAAATGCCAGTGGCTCAAGCCTTAATCCATGTTATCTAAGTAAACAGGCATAAAATAATACCTCTGCATTCCCACCTCAGGTCTTTACTTGGTTAAGACTTTATTAGTGAAAATAATATCCCCTCCCAATCTTAATTTTGCGCTTCATTGCTCTTTAAAGAAAACAAGAAAGCTCAGATGACCAACTGACATCATTATTCATGAAATCATAACCATCCTTTTGGCTGACATTTGGGAACAGCAAGTACCCTACAGGAAAACACCCATTTGTTGCAGTCTGACACGCTGCAGAACACGATTAGCAGGATTTCCGCCAGCTCAATCCTACCTGGGAAACTTGGGGGAGCCCACCGCAGTCAGCCATCTGAAACGGGATGAGAACAGCCAGTTAGCATAATGCCAGAGGAGCTCACTTACACTCAGGATATATTGAAATGACCTTTTGAGCTATCTGGCAGAAAAAACACTTCCTTTTGTCGTGTGAGTAACATACACGTGGATGAACGTATCAAAGCAAGCTATTAAATGTTTATGAAAGCTATGACTGCACCCCAGAAAACCACAGTGTCTTGACATTCAGGCAAAGCATCAGCTGGAGCTACAAATGCTTTTTGCTGGGCAGCAATTACCAGTTTCTTAGAAACCAGCCTATTAGTCCTGGTTGCAAGTTCAGCTCTGAATTACAATAACATGACTCTGTATTGACCTGGATGACAAACAGGGTAGAGAAAACAAACACCTAAAGCTCAGAGGTGAGAGGGAAAAACAATTTGCTGAGATTGCTGATGGCAAGCATCAGCCTGACATGCCAAGGGAAGAAGGGAAAGCCAAATGAGAAAAGCTATCTTGAGTGCATGAAATATTTTTGGAGCATTTCATTTTTCCTGCCACTCCACCCCTCAAAGTCAACCCAACAAAAACAGTCCTGTTCCAAGGAACACTGCAAGCTGGAAACAGTAGAGTTGTAAATTACAGGAAACCCCAAATCCTATCTAGGATTAGTTAGCAGCAAAACAGGCCTGCAGCAGGATTTGGCATCAGCCATATCCCTGGATGGAGCAAAGGCTGGCCATGGATACAAGGTCTGAGACACCGTCAGGAACTTTCTCAGGGTGTCTGCCACACCCACCTCATAGGGCAGCAGTGTAACTCCTCAATGTTAGGAGGAAAAATGATTTTAAAGATCTTTATTTATTATCATTTTTACTGACCAGTTCAATAAAGAGAGATGCAGTAGAAGTTCCCAGCAAAGCATGGCCAAACTCGTTTCACGGTTTGCATGCTATTACCTCATCAGTAACAAGCCGAAGATTGCACCCATACTCTGAATGCCAAATATCAGCCAAAGCCTTTGCATGATGTTCAGCTGTTTGTAAAGGCATTTTATCAACTTTTTTGGAAAATAGCAGTAAGATATCCTGGCCTGTACCCTCATAAAAGGCAGGTTGACCAAACTGTGGCTGATAGATTAGCTGTCGATTCACCTGACACTGCTGCTGAGGGGCAAGCACAGGAACAGAATGAACTGGTTTGCACTCCTACTCTGCTCACAGCTTCTTCAAACCTTTCAAAATATCTCAAGATCAGCTTTGCCAGCTCTAGTCAAATTCATTATGAGTATGTGAAATACTGAACATTTCAATTCTCATCCCTACTATTCTAAAATGGAGGAGCTGAGAAATTCCCTGCTGTTACTCTGACAAGAAGCCCCTAGTCTTGTTTATTCCACTAAATACTCTCACCCTGAAGGAACTGTCTTTTCAAATCAGAACTGGATTCTCACTATGTTATCAGTATTGCAACACATCACTCTGGTTCTGCATTTTAGCTAATCTGACTGGTTCTGTGTGAGAGGAATGTTTATTTTAAAAAGCATGGTTTATGACATTACCTTCAGAAGTGTGGTCCTGGTTGGGTCCAGCTTTGAGTTGCATTCAACCTATATAAAAGAATAGCAGCATAAGGCATTGTACACAGGATTTTAAGTATGAACTCTTGTATGAAAACAGACTAAACACCTTGTTTTCTGGCTTAATATGGATTAAACCAAGTGTCTTATGATTCTGTGTGAAGACTCTGTGTATACATATACACATCTTAAAACCCAAGTAGGTCAGCTCGCATTTTTAACTGCATTTTTTACATGTACAAACCCATAGCTGGGAACTGGAGACTTTTTTTTTCATCTGTTTCTGGGACTTCAGTGGCAACAAGTGTTGTTTATCTTGTGATTTAGGGTCATCTGGTAGCATCCCAAGTGGTGAGCAGCCATCTGGCCATGGGCCAGCAGACTGGGCATGCCCATTAAGGCACAACATTTGAAGTCATCCAGTCATCTGGGGCGAGTTATAATGGTCAAAAAGAAGCTGTTCACTTCCAGAGTGACCCAGGGCACAGCTCCAGCACCACACAGCAAGTTAAAATACCAGCAGCAGATTCCTCTCTAAAGGAAAATATTTGCGGTTCACTGGAACTGCTGTGGTGATTGTTCCTAACGTGGTAGCTATTAAATAATGGTGCACGGGCAGAGGGGACAAACAGCGTGGAATTAATGGCAGCTCTCCTGCGGTCTGGAAGAGGAGAGCCACTGGGCTGGACTGATAGCCAGCAGGGCTGCCGTGTGGCAGGAGCTCTGCTGGCCTCGTGCAGCGCCTTGGCTCGCCCAGCCATCATCAGCAGGGTGGCAAAGATGGCTCGAGGTACCCACCACGGCGTCCACCGCCGGGGAGCTGTCACCGACCACCAGGAGGACAGGACACCTGCAAAGAAGCACACACAAGTGGTGTTATCTCTGCCACCCAGCCTGCACTTGCCCTAAGCTGCACTTTGTTTCTCTGGAAGGGTAAGACAGTCAAGTGTGTGGAAGTGATTTGGTTTGTATTCCAGACACCTTAAACATACATCAATTCCTGCATTAGCTGCAGATCTACTGACACACGCTGATTCCTTGCCTGAGAACCTGTTCTTTTACTCAGATGGCAGCAAATCAGCCCTTGCCAGTGATCTTAGTCCTTGCTTTATAAGAAATTGAATGTGGACATCAGCATCAAAGTCTCACACCTGCCACCCCTCAGGCCCCTGAACTCCATCTTCTCGATCTGTCCATCCAATTCCAAACAGATTGTCAGAGGAACAGAGTCTCCTCTGTATAACCATCAGCAGGTGAGCTAGGAAGAACGTGACAACTTACGTTGCACAAGTTGCAGCATAAGCAGAAGGCAGATGATCTGATAGACATTCTCATACCTGCTCTATCTTCCTGAAGGATTTTTTATTTGGTTGGTTTTCAAAATAGTTTTAGGTTGGGGTTTTTTAGTTGTATAAGCACCACTCAAGTGCCTTCAGAGCTATAGTTTCCATTAACTATAACACACTTCTGCATGAATCTAAGTAACCAATTTTTCAAGTACTTAGTAAGCCCAAATTTTCAGATGCACAGTGACAGGAACTACTTAATTTCCAATTTCAATATGTTTGCCAGGTCTGAGGAGAGGGGTTCTTCCTAATGGCAATCTCCTGACTTGCAGTGACCTCGCAAATAAAATACTTACTGAAGGGTGACCACATTCACTCCAGGAACAGGGCGCTCGATCTCTAGGTCTCGCCGACTGAAAAACAATAGAGAGGATAAAGGCTTTTGATACACTGGAATTTTATAGATACTTCTATATTCTTTAGTTTAGAGAAAGCACAGACAGTCACATGTTAATTTAATCTATGTTGTAGCCTCCATAACTGAGGTAGAACCACACTTAGACTGAAGGATCAATGTCTTAGTTCAGTCCCAGTGTACAACATTTCATCCCACAAATGCACAAGGTCCTTCTCCAAAAAGGAAACCACCTGAGATCCCTAAGGGCACTGTTAAGCAGAATGTCATACCAGGGGAACACATGGAATCCCACCACAAGTAATACTGTCTCTAAAGAGCTGGACAGCCTCTTAAAACAGTTTCCAGTTAGAAATCAGGTAAATGTATTTACCTGTTGTAAGAGTTGACAAAGAGATGAAGGTTGGTTTGATTCATATCATTAATAATATGCTGACGGTAAGTATGGATCAGGTCATGGTTGCTGTGAATCTCTTCCTAAAGTGGAGACAGAATCATTCAGAATAGGGGCTATTTTCTGAAAGGATCTGAAGACATGGCACAGTAGTTGTGTATCAGACTCTTATCTGCACAACAGGAGTGCACCTTGAGGGAAGAGACAGCTTTCAACACCCAGTGAAGTCACCCAGAACTAGTATTAGCTTCTGATTGCAGTACTACAATTTTTACTTTAAACCTCCAGTATGTTGTAATGTTAAAATCTCACAATTGCAAAACATGTTGTAGTGCAGATGGTTACAGTCAGACAAGTGTGAGGTTTTAAAACAAACAAAAAAAAGAAGATTCAGAGTAAGAAGACTAATAAATGTTTCCAGGGTAAAGCAGATGTTGAAAGCTTACAAACATGTAATGTGGAACTCAATTTCACAATAGTAAATAACAAAGCTTCGAGGACTTCAATCAGTAACATTTTCAAACAGTTGGGTTCTAAAGTCTTTATAGATTAATTCCTTGTTCTGCTGGAATGGAGTTTTCCATTGCATTTACTAACAATTTCAAGCACAGCAAAGTAGCCTCAGAAAACACTCCAGCACTTTGCATTAGGCTTGCACTGAAGAGCACCATTAACACTAATAACCAGCTGACACAGAGTTACAAGTATATTATATAAAAGAATCTGTGTGGTTTTTCAGCTCAGAGCACGAGCATATACTACTCTTATACTCATGTTTAAGTGTTGGCTGCCTAGACAGGGAGCTGCCCCTATCAGAGCTGTCACAACTGAGATGTGCTTGAGTACTCAGGACACAGCAAACATCATGGCAGAATACAGCCCAAAATGCTGGGGACACAAACATGAATCCTATCTCACAGTTTAACTTCATCTTGTTGTTTAATCAAAGGCTTCTCCCCTCCTCCCAGCCCCAGGAGGTAAATACAGATGACTGAATACATCAGAGGAATCCTTAGAACATTACCTTTCCAAATAGATGTGAAATGACCATGTCTGGCAAAGCATTTGTCCAACCTGAAATCTGAACAGCAAGATTACCTAAGCATCTGTTATTAACACAGCCCCTGAACAAACGACGCCTTCCAATTACCCATAGATAGACCAATGGATGTTTCTCTGCCCTCTGTCTATATGTACAATATCCTAAACTGATGTTTTCCCCCCTCAATTCAATTAGAGCACCATTAGGGGTTTATGTTTGAGTCATTCTCGTCAGACATCTTCACTAATGCAGTTATACAGGGAACACACTGCTAGGGGCATAGGTGGATAGGGAATCACTCCCTGCAGGAACACCAAGCAAACCAGCCAGGAGGGTGTCATTTAACCCTACTGCCCACTCTCCTCCCTAACAACCCACCCTGATAATGCAATGGAACTGGTACCAAAAGTTCACAACTCACAGTAAATGCTCCTGCTTTGGAAGGACACAAATATAAAGCACCTGCTGTACTCTTGAGGTGAGCAATACTCACCTTGAGAGGTGGAAGGCAGAGGCACAGATACAGAAGAATTTAATGCAGTGAGGCATTGGGTGAGAATTGAAATGGGTCAGGAGGTTCATTTCAGCATAGAAAACTTACTACATTTAATTTAAATAATTTTGTCTATCAGGTTATTTTGGTAAGTTTGATCCAGGAATACGTTTAGTAACTAAGCCTTGAAAGAACGTTACATCCTGGCTCTCCAAGTTTCTCCTAGGAGTTTCTTTTCTGTCAGCATTTTCTGGTTGTATGAACAATCTGTAGCCAATGCTCTTTTCTGAGTCCTTTTGGCATCTAAGAATCTCAGATGATTGAAACATGGAGGATGCTGTTCTGGACATTTTTCTGTGCTCTACTTCAAAATTTGGAATGTATTGATAAACAAAGCCATGGACAAGAAAGCACTGAATGCTACACTACATTTGAAGTTTCCTCAAAAGATGTTTCCAAAACTATCGTGTCCAGGCAAACTGTTCTCCTCAGCAGTTACGAGCTCTTAAGAATCGTCCCAGTAGCTCCATTGTACCACATGTATCTGTTTTCCCAAAGTACTTATTTTTATCACTAGTCCTGTATGAAGTATTTTTACAAATGGAAGAATAAACCCCAAAGGAATTACCCCAGGATGTTTTGTATCTGCAGCCATGCCTTGACATACAAGACTGCCAAGCTCCTCACGTCCCACAGTCTTACAGTAAGATTTATTTTTCTAACTGAATGATGTTTACCTTAGTTGCTGCCCAGTCCATCCAACCTTCAGCACAAGGGTTTACATTAATGAGAACTAGTCCCTCCACCATCTCTGCATGGTTTAACTGCAAATGAGAAGATCTAAGATTCATCAGATATCCTTTGCAACTTGATAGTCAGCAAAAAATTTAAATTAGCAAATTATGTCGTGGGGAAGAAAGTGGTAGGTCTAGTTTTATCTTGCAGAAAACAAGCATATGTATGGAAAAAAAATCATTAGAGCAATTCAACTGAGCAGCTGGAGAACATTAGGATTTAGCTTTTTCTCCGCCCTCAGTTTAAATAGAGAACTCCCATTATAAAAACCTTCCGCAAATTCACTGGGTAGAGCCCAGGCCTTAAAATGGAAAATCAAGGTCTTCTGGATTAGCTATCCTGCAGATTGTGGTATTTCACTTAAAAGCCTGGCTTGCATGTTTAACTGGGCACGGCAGAACAGGAACTCTCCATGCACGCTATGGGGACAACAGCACGTAAGGGAAATCAGATTTGAGGCTCTAGGGAAGCGCCACAAAACTTACAGCAAATCTGGTTAAAATGTAGGCACCAGCTCCAGTTCCCATTCCTATGATGGTCTTCAGCCTGCACAGCAATAAAACAGAAGAGAGAAATGAGGAAGAGTGCTGAAAATAAAACACATCAGTAGCCTTCCCTCTCACATGGCAGTGTGTGTCTACAGAAGGGTGGGCTCAGCTTGGGCAAGCTGTGGATCCTCAGCAATGTCAGTGGCCCCAGTAATATTTGCAGGACCCTGGTCCTCGTGCATTGCAGGGCAGCAGCTACCTTCACTTATGTTTAAGTAAATATACTGAGCAACCACAGCATTGTTCTGATCCTGGAGATTAGTCTCCGTTAGAAAAACTTATAAGATACAGACCTGAAATCTGCAGCCTAAATACAAAGCTGCCCCCTCCCCAGGCTCCCCTTGCCCTCCTCATCACAGCTATCCAGCTGGGGCACTGGATCCTCTCTAACAGGAGGCTGGCAGAGAAACACCTTCTGCTATCCAGTCACTGGGGTGATGAAGTTTAAACTTCATAACCAAACAGGGCAGAGACAAACCAAATATTTGCATTAACTGAAATCAGGTTTAAAGCATCACCTTTAAGGTCACAAAAAACACATGGAAGGGAAGGCTCGACAAAACCACTCAGAAAAACAGGTTATTTAATGCTTTTAGGAAAATACCTGAGGATAGTTTTCCTTCTCATTAGCAATATTAAATCAACACTTTGTAAATACACTCCAGTTTAATTGATTTTCAAGATACTGCTGTTATTGGTCACATTTTTTTGTGCAGTGCAACAGAACTGACAGCCCTGTGCCTGACATTAGGCAGTTCAAAAAATCCACATCCCCTAAGGAGGTAGTCAGGTAAACTGCTCCACAGTGCTGTAAGAGCTGGTTACAACTGAGCAATGTCTAAACTGGAGAGCTGCTCCAACCTCCATTTTCCAAGGCTGCCTAACCCTGAATGCCAAGCTTTCTCTGCTTGTTCTGAAAACCCCTTGGAGGTGTCTACCTGCCCTCTCCAGTGTGTACCAGGAGCATGAATTCCACAGAAAAGGAACCTTTCTCAGCTACAGCTCCTGCTCAAGCTGAGCTTTAAGAGAGGACAAATCCCAAACTTGGCTCACGTAGACAACCCAGGAACGCTGTTACTTCACTAGGTCTTTCAACACTGGTAACCTGGCATCTGCACTTGGTAGTAGAAGAGGCTCAGGGAGGTCAGACTGACCCCCTAGGACACTTAAACCACAGAAGCAAAATAACAAATGTCTTCAGTTGGGCCTGTGGGGTTTTTTTCCTGCTTAACCGCACAAGAAAACGTGGGTTGTTACAGTGGGAAGAACAGATTGTCTGTGCCCTGACCCTGCGAGGGTGATGCACAGAGAATACTGGAGGAAGCCCCTAAATTAGGCACGTGGGATTTCTCCTAAGTTGCTTCCTGTTTCAAAATAAACAGACATTTCAAAAAGGGCCAAAAAATAAGCTCTTTCAGAAACCAAGGCAAAAGCAACCCATCTATAACAGAGGAATCCAAAATGACCACAAGTGTAGTTCTAGCAAACAAAATGCCAGACAGTTGAGCCAAAGCAAATGCCTGATCTTTCAGTGAGCCACGTAGAGAGAAGAAGTAGAAAAATAAGTAAACAATTCTGCACTCACCCAAACTGTTTCAGGATGCCAGGAATCATTTCAGCCAGCTGATCCATAGAGGGATACACATACCTAAAACAAGCATGTTTTTGAGGCGTTACTACACCACATCCAGCAGTGTACCCTGGCATATTTAGAGACACAGTGATCACTGCAGATATAGTACCAAATGTGGTCATCATGAGATCGAGTGTATGAGCTGAATTTAGACCAGGAGCAAGCACAGGTAATTTTGCAGAAATATGAGCATAATCTATATTTTCTTTATATGTTACAGGACAATAGATGTCTAAGAACAAAACAGACCACAATGACTCTTTCCCAAAGAAAGTTAGCAGTTAGAACTTATGAAAAAATTTGAACAAGAAAGATGAGTTTCCAGTCACATTCACTATGTTTGTATTTCTGGTCCACCACAAAAAGGTTTCCCTGTATTGCAGAATCAGAGACTACTGAAATGAATTCTAGATATTTGGCAAAAAACTTACATGCCTGTTTTTAGGGACACAAACATCACCACAGGATAAATGAGAACAGCTTTCCGTTAATGTTGATGGAGAAAATGAAGGCATAAGAAAGGCTATGAAGCTGCTGAAGAAGGCTCAACAAAAGCAGCTGTTGGTTAATGCTCCTGGTCTTCTTAAAAGCAGAAACAAAACTTTGAGAGAAGGAGATTCTGAGCAAAATCTCAACTGAGTAGCATATGGGGGGAAAAAAAAAATCTATCCAGAGTAGAGCTGGTAAACATCTGCCTAGTATGTATTTAAATCTCTGCTTCCCATCAGAATTACACCTAATTATTCTCTAGTTTAGCTTCCAAAATATAACGAAACAAAAACCACCAAGGACTGCAAAACATTTTATTTTATTACATTTTTCTTCAGTGTAAATTAAACCTTAACATGACAAAAGCTGGTGTCACTGCAACAGCTTTGGTCTGGGAGACTTTATTGCAGCCTTTCAGTACTTAAAGGACACCTATAAGAAAGAGGACAAACTTTTCAGCAGGGCCAGTTGTGATAGGAAAAGGGGTAATGGTTTTAAACTAAAAGAGAGTAGATTTAAATTAGATCTAAGGAAGAAGTTTTTTTACAATGAGGGTGGTAAACCCTGAAACAGGTTGCCCAGAGAGGTGGTGGATGCCCCATTCCTGCAAACATTCAAGGTCAGGTTGAACAGGGCTCTGAGCATTTTGATCCAGTTCAAGTTGTCCCTGCTCATTGCAGGGGGGTTGGACTAGATAACCTGCATATTTCCCTTCTAAACCAAACCATGACTCTATGAGTTAATTTGGGCATGCTGGTCTCCCAGTTGAAGGGCAGGTAGAGATAATACAGCTTCTCACATGGCCATCACTGTTTTATCAAGCAGAGGTCTTTAGTAGCCACAGATCACGATGGTTGCCCTCTGCAGCTGACAACTCAGAAGCGTTAACTCTTGTTCAGGACATGAGGGCTAAGGCACTTAAAAGCTCATGATTTAAACAACTGCAAAGAAGGGGTGACTGAAATAGCTTTGTAGGCTGCTCTGATAGACAACTGGGCCATTGCAGCTAACGACAGCATCAGACCAGCTTAAAAATTAAGCAGGGAAATAGACTGGCTCATGCAATAAGGGTACTTATAAGCTCCTTAATACGTAGCTCTTAAGGAACAACTGGTCCTTGCCTTGTATCCTCCCCTTGGCATGCTGGCTGCTCCCTTCCTCAGCCAAGCTGACTCTTACCCAAGGGGCATCTCAAGGTAAATCTGTCTCATTTGACCTAAACAGGTCAAAAACCAAAAAAACCGAACCCTAAACATTTTGGCAATGAGAGTGCTCATGGCACACGAGGTTTCCAAGAGTTACAGCATCGTACCTGGTACGGTCAGGAATATGCAGCAACCTTCTGTGGGGGTTCATCACCTTCTTACTGTCCAACAACCTGGATTTTCCAGGTAGGTTATCAACATCTACCACACTGCCATTTCATAAAGACCACAGATTTAGGAAGGACATTATGTAGAGTTTAATGCCTCTCTTGTTTATAGCAATCATTTAATTTTGTATTTGTATTCAGGATATCATTACAAAACAAGCCAACTCAATATTTAAATTGACAAGATGTAGATATCTGTCAAGGAACTGCTTTACAAGCAGTCTCATTATCAGAGCTGAAACACAAAATTGCCCCAAAGTCTACTGTGAACTGGCACAACACAGTGGAGCTGTCAGAACTCCAGACCTTAGGAACAGACTGTCAGGATTTAAGTTCAAAAGCCAACTACTGTGCTTGGTGCAAGTACTTTTTAATGAAATTGCAGATCAAGACTTTTTTTTCCAAAGAGAGGATAACCATGAAAGCATGGGTTGTTTCCCTGACAACTCACCCAGCCTGGAAAGATGGTGCTCCATCATGCTGACCAGGTGCATCCACATGGCAGACTGCAAAGTGCTGGGTGATTTCCTGCATATCCTCAAAGTTGAAGAGAGGATTGAAGCAAGTTTTATCTTGGGAAGGAAAAGAAAACATTAAATAATTATGCTGATAGAAATACTAAGTTTACAGCTACAAAAATAATTTATTAATCTATCCTGCAGGCTAATGAAAAGTTGAACCAATCAGGCCAGCTAAGGTTTTCCATCTTATTTTTGTACCTACTAGAAGTATTTTCTTGGTACATCTAATTCCTCAAAAAATTTTTCTTTATGCAAAGTTAAAATGCTAACAAAATGTAGCCAGGGATATTCATCCCAGGTTTTGTCTCAGATTAAATTATCCTTTTCCTTGTCCGTTTTCTTTTTTTTTCTTTAATTGTGTCAAAACAAATGGAGGAAAAAAGAATATTCAAGGCTAAGATTGTGAGTTGTGCTTTTGTCCAAATACTACAAGTTAAACATTATGTGATCAACTGCTGCAGATAGCTCAAGACAAAAGCATCCTTCTGGGATACTCAGTGCTGTAGGCTCCAAGTTTTGAGGTGATCTGATTTCTGATTTTTAAGCAGTATTAATACAGTGAAAGGACTAGCATATTTTTCTTCTGGTGTGGAAGGCATCATCTTTGAGATGCCTAGAAAATGGTTCAATATTCTGCATATGTTTCTGAATGTCCTCACACAACATACATGCAAAATCTTGGCAGAATTTAAAATACTTTTAGCTCAAATCAGCTTTAAGAGACTATGCAAGTCCAGGAAAACTTTGTAACTCTGGAAAGAAAAAGCTCTAATTAAAAGTTAAGTTCTGGATTTTCTCTGCCCTGGTTTACTGAAAATCAAAATTAAAGACACTTCCATGAAACACAGGCAAGAAAGGAGATTTTTTTTTTTTTTTGGTCTTAATAGTAATATTGACTCCCTTGCAATAGCCAGATTTTAAAGATCTGCAGGTGTTTTTAAATATTGATAACTGATTAAGATACAGTGAATTGTGTGCAACAAACAGGACTGACAAAAGAACAAACTAGACCAAGTCTTGATATTAGCTTATTATAGGACAGATAAGATAAAAGGCACTTAAAAGTTTTTTTTCCTAATGCTGGCTAAGGACACAAATTCAGCACTCATTTCATACTGACTTGACATGTAATCCATATCAATCCAAATAGCACAAGACTGCTTATCAGACAGGACCCAAAGCCCCAGCACAGCTCTTTTTTCAGTCCTGCTGGCAATACACCATCAGCCTCCCCTTGAGATTTCTTACAGCAGTCCTACACAGTCGCTATGAACTACCCAAGATCTTTTCCCCTTTAAATGAAATATTCCAATTATTTACTGCGCAAGGATAAAAAAATCTGAGAATTACACTTGCTATAAGAGGACAGTTAGGTGCCATCTAACAGCTTCCAACCTACACGAACAAGCAAGGACCTGGGAAGGGCTTCCTAACCATGCTGCTTTCTCACCGCTGGTTATGGCAGTGCTGCCACAGAACCTGCTGGTAAATAGAGAGGGTACTTACGGTTCAGCCCAATGTCGTGGTAGGTGAGGATGGCCGGGCGGTTCCCCCGGGGAGTGCCACACATGGTGACCCGCACTGAGCCATGCACCGTCTCCACATCTTGCTCCTGGGAGAGAACAGGAAGAATCTGTCAGGGATTGCCCAAGGGCTCCACAGCTGCTGCAGCAGACCCTGATGGAGCCATGCACAGGTCCTGCCCCAACGCAGGGTCTGCTCTGCAAGCCCATCCTGACACCCCCTTCTCCCCCGTGGTGGGGCTCTGTGCTGACATCTGACATTTGGCTGTCTGCTCCTCCAGTCCACAGACAGCTACAGAAGCACTCAGGCTGCTACCTCTAACCAGATGCTGAGGGAGCAGTTAAACAGTTTTTAACCAGATTAAAGGCAAGATAAGAAAACAGAAAGAAAGCAGTTTTATTGTAATGACACCTAAAGTAACAGGAGCTTACAAATATGACTCTCAACATTTGCAAAAGTACAGGTCACCAGGATAAAATATTTCTGATTTCTAGGAAAAGAGCTCTAGCTGAGAAAATAACCACTATTCCCCGAAGGAAGCAGCATTAAGTAGCTTGTATTTGCTTATTTGCCATAAAGATTTTGACGCTGTGAAGCCTTGTGATTGCAGTAGCCTTCCCCAATAAAATCAGCAGCCACATGTGTTTGTTTTATGGCTTGTGATGCACAGACCTGAGCATAAACCCAACTGTCTAAAGTTTGCTAATAGAACAAAACCACAACATTACTGTGCTGCTTATCAGAAAAACAGCATTAAGAAGTAAACTGCTATTATTTGGCATAACAGGAGTTTATACTGCTTACTGATCTTAAAGCCAAGGACACCTTCATTAACAAACCAAAGTCCCCCTGAGCACCATCTTTTGGATCTCTAAGTTAGATATGACTTACACAAAAGATGGAACAGTTTTTTGTTTCTTTTCCAGTTGAACTTCAGATCGGTATAAACAATTTGGTATTTTGCCAACATGTATAAAGGGAATCACAAACCAACAGTTATTTCTGACACTTATTTACAGTATGGTTACACTCATAATCAAAGAATTATACAGGTAGTAGCCAGTCTTTGCATCTCACCAGAATCCTTTATTTACTGCACAGGACACAGATATGATCCATGTCATTCAGTGCAGTGCACTGCTGCTGCAGGGCTTGCTTGACTTGTTCCATGCAGTAACACCCAGAGGAAAAGTCCAAGTTCAATTCAAATCTATTAAAAATTATGCTGCAGCAATCAGAGGTGTGCAGCCTCTGCAAAAACCTTTTAAAAAAACCTCTTCCAATATCTGAGGTAATTCAATCTAAATCTCAGCTCCTTAATTTGATGCAAGGAACGCACTGCACATTTTGATGAAAATAAGGATTCTAGGCAACACCATTCTACAGTTCATCTATTTTCCTTTTAATTACACAATTACATCAGTTTTAAGTTACAGCTGAGGCAGTGAATCAAGATCTATCCCACCTTGTACATAGGACAAGTTTAACACCGCTGGTCTCTGAACTATACTCCACCAAAACTGTAATTTTCAGCTTTTATATCCCCTTAGAGGCTCCTTCCTCTGCATACTCACTGCATTACTTATCAGGTAAGCTGTATCTTCCACATCCAGGACCATCCTTAGGCAAAACAGGGTGACAAATCCAGCAAGTCAAACAGAGGACGGGTGGCAGGTTTTTACTTTGTCCCAGCAGGAAACTGGGTTATATAGACAAGCTGCTCTCCTACACAGGCTTATGACTCCCATAATGCCCAGCTGGGGAAACCAAAACAGACTAATTCACGAGGATGTCACTCTTAAATAGGATTTGAGCCAGGTTTGACCAGGGGAAGAACGTACTCGACAGAGGTCAGACATCAAAGATGAACTAAGTCCTTGCCACACAACGTACAAAGTGCCAAATTTCCAACTTGGGAATTAGCACAGTCTTTCCTGTTGCTGTTTCAATCAGATTTTGAGTTTAGCTTCATTTCACATTTTGTTATCTGAAATGCTGAAACACCCTAAACTTCTGCTAAATTAAATCAGAATTGAGTTCTTTCCTAAAAGCCAGGATTAACGTTTCCAGTAAAAATAAAAGGCTGAAAAATTCATATAAGTCACAATGATTCTGAACAACAAAACCAAAGCCTTTAAAATGTTTGATATCTAATATTTTCCAAAGTAGATCTGCAACATTTAGTTTAAAGGATTCCTACAACATCACACTAATGTCACTAAGGTCAGTTTTTGGTGGAAAATATGGTATTGTACATTATACATTTGGTATGTCATTAACATATACTATTAAAATATAATTATAGAAAGGCTTGGGTTAGAAGGGATGTTAAAGATCATCTAATTCCAATCCCCAGCTGTGGGCAGGGATGCCATCCATTAAATCAGATTGCTCAGGGCCCCAATAACATTCTATATCATTAAAATATATGGGAGTATTGTCACTATACAATACTCCTGAAGAGATTTGCAGTGCTAGTACATAGCAATTAGTAATAGCTGAAATTAATAATGATGGCAATTATTATTTTCTACATTCTACTCTCTTACCCTTAGCTAACTTAAAAAAATAATAATTTGGCAACCTCAACACAGTATTGAGAGTAAGCATTATTGTGTAACACGCTTCCTGCTGAGTGTGGAATACTGAAATTATTTTCTCCTCAGAGACTAAGAGGCATTTCATATAATCAGATTTTTATTGCTAGAGCTTTCCAGTAACAACAGTGAAAATCCAGAACCTGTTTTTGTTGCAGAGAGCACCTTCAAGATTGGGGATCTTTCTCCTTCATGCATGAAAGAAAAAGACTGTTCACGGTAGATAAAACCAAACCCTTGAACCTGCACATCCCACTGACTGCCACAGATAACTCTTCCAGAATTGGAAACCTGAGTCTAGTTCAAACTCAGTGTCAGCTAAAAATAGTTCAGACACAACAGGTGACCATGCCCCCAATAACTGCCATAACACAGTCAGTTTAACAATTGGCTCAATTCCTCGTTATTTTCACAGTGAGACTCCCCTAATTCAATACGGTTGCGCTATTTTCCTGTAGCACAAATTCTTAATGGGAAATACACACAAGGTTCTAAAAAATAATCAATTCAAACCAGTTTGTTTGGTGACATCAAACCAACAACTTCACATCCCTATTGAGCCTATTAAAGATCAAGAGATTTGTCTACGTGATGTAGGGATGGATGTTTTCAAAATGCAGAGCACTGAAAACAGATGGCAGCACATCCCAATCAACATCAACATTATAGTAAGAGGCTCTTCACCAACTGATTTGTATTAAAACACTATCTTGGAAAAAAAATCCAAGGTACACTAATCCGATAGAAGGATAAAGACAAACACACCATCTGTTCGCATCTCTCACTTTAACAGAGGTGCAGTCTTACTGCACTAAATACACACATAAAAATACTTTCAATACGTGCAATTTAAGGGAGGCTCTCTCAGTTTGGAGGAGCTGGTATGTTCTAAAATAGATTTTATTTTTGCTTCAAGTGATCTTTTTATTTTTTCATGAGGTTAGAAGGGGAAGACAATTTGTTATCACACAGGAGGGCTCTTTTATTCCTTCCCCTCTCTACCCTGGCTAAGTAAGCCATGCACTGAGAAACATGTTTATGAACAAGTTGTTTTCTGAGGTACGGAATATGCAACCAAAATATCTCAGATATCTAAAATGGAAAACTGCACATGCACACTGCACATTTTGATAAATACGTCATATTTTATATTTTAAGTAAAATAGTGTATTCCATCAAGATTATTTTAAAGCTTTCAAATATACTTAATCCTCAATTACAATCTCATGCTTTTATTTTAATTCATAATATTATGATTGTTAAATATACCTCCCTTTTCTTGCATAGAATGGAGGGAAAAGCTTCAGAGCTTTTAAAGAAGATTTAAATAGCTGTAAAATTGCTAGGAGACAGTATATTTTAAATTCATATTACTTAAGAACTTTATGATAGTAATACCTGCATAGGCTATTTTTTCACTTTCCTTTTTCAATTTCTTAGAGATCAAAATATTTGAGCTCTTAGTGTGCTATTTCAATGTTGAGTTTCAAACCCCCTTTGCCCTGAAGTTCTTTAGTATTTTCTCCCTAGCTTTTTTTTTTTACTCTAAAATAGAATTCCAATTCATCTTATGCTTGTTTTTCCTAAAACCCCAATGCCCACATTTCCACTTTTTTTTTTTTTATTTGTTAACATTTCTATTCTAAATTAGCAATATGAAGGAAAAAGGTTCCCCAAATCAGGCTGGGAGTAGGGTACATTAATAAGGACGATGACTTCAGCTGTAAGTGTAAGTGACCCTGCTAAGGTGGAAGCCAAGAACAAAAACTTGGGTGCAGGAACTGACGCAGGTTATTGCGGTAGCTCTGCCCAGGGATTCTTCCTAGTCCGATTAGCACTGGGTCACCCTGCTCCGCCGAGTACAAAACCACAGCCACCCCCGTCCCTTTCCTTCAGCGTCCCAAAAGGATGAGGAAATCCACAGAGCACACTGCGATGCCCCAAACCGCGTCCACCGGTGCCAGTGGGGATCCCACCCCGTCCTGCCACATGCACCAGCTGATTCATCTCCCGTTGCAAGGCAGCTCTTCCCTTCTCCCCAAACAGGCAGGAAGAAGGAGGAAGGAAAGCAGAAACGGATCTTTCGTGCCTATGGATACAGACGGCCTCGAGCTATGAATTGCAAGGGACAAACTCATCTCTGCCCCCTACAGCTGCCCCACAGCTTCAAGTTTTGCTGAGTTACTGAGAAAGCAGAGCCCTGATGGACTGAAACACAAAGCTGGGAGGATGAATACACACAGTGATGAGAGCCAGGGCTCCACTGGCTCCATTGCTACTGAACTAAATATGCAACACATCAAACTGGAATCGCAATTAAAATGTGCTTGGCACGAAGACAACAAAGCTGCCCAGGGCACGGTGCCCTGCACCGGTTTATCACCAAGTATGCTAAAACAGGTTTGGCCAGGAACACTCCCCTTCTTGAGACACAGGAGGACTTTACTTCAATTTTCAGGTGGGTGCCACAGACAGACATAGTAACAGACAAATTGCTGACTAGAGGCAGCTCAGAGCTGTCAGTTCTTTCATCTCTTGTCTTGGCCATCCCCATGTAACTTCACAAAGACTGTCCTCCAGAGAATAACCATGCACATGTCTTGCAACGTGTGCTCTCAGAAGGGCAATATACCACTATACAGTGGCTTGCTTTAAAAACAGAAAGCTATGTTTAACTCCAGTCTGACTAGAACTGCATGTGAAGTAAGAATCTATTTTTTTCCAAATCTGAGTAACTAGTAAAATTTATGCTTGGAAGGAAAACACCTCACAGTTCATTACTACTTTTCACTAGTGGCAGAAACAAAGTCATTAACTGGACACTGCTTAACTTGTTCCCAGAAAGATGGAGGAACTTGCAGTGGATGTAGTGGACACCCCATCCATACAGAGACATTAAAAATAAGCAGCTCCATCCTGCCAGGCACTTCCTTCCCTGGCCAGGTCCATCCTCTTCCCAAGAAGTTAATGGGAGAGGTTGTTCACTAAGAGCACACTTCAGCTTCAGTCTCAGTCCTGAGTGACCTGGGTCCTCCAGGGCTACTTCTTTAATGAAGTAAGCAATCAAATCTCTCACAGCAGTTTCAAACCACTTTTTCCACAATCAACTACAGAAGAACTTAAAGAAACATTGGGGGGGTACTTGTGGCTTTAAGGACCAAAGCTAAGTCTCCTTTGCAGTCACAATTCTTAACAAAACGCATTGAGACTGTTCTTCCACATTTTTCCTGAACTAGAACAACCAAAGATTAAACTCTTAACAAAGATAGATCATTAAAAAAAAAGTAAGAGCTGGCAGAACAGGGCTAAATGACAAGAACCACTGCTCTGGATTAGCGACAGTTAATCCAAAACGTGGAGAAAAAAAAAGCAAAAAGGCTTAGAGAATTTGATCTTGCAAGTTAAAAAAATCTATATATACACATGGTTTACAAACCAAGGAATTTATTCCAAGAATAGAAATGAAATATGGGTCACTTCTGGATTCTTAATCAAAATACTGCAGTATTCCTGTTAGCAGGCTTAATCTGGGATTCAATTTATTTAGACCAAGTGATCAATCTGGACCCAAACAGAGAGCTTCTATGCTGTGCACAGTCCTGCAAGAAGCTGTATGGTGACAATCTTAACTTAGATTTATCAAGACTTCAGGCAGTGGATTTCATTAGAAAAAAATGAGGAGGAAGATGCAGGATTAGTGTAAACTACAGTTTTGCTATAGAAGTAAGAACCATTGAAAGATGAAAAAAAAGTCAAAGATAGCTGTCTCCCTTGGTTTCCAAGGAAAAGACTTGAACTTGTGTGGTATTTTTTAAGCAATCAGCACAACATTGAATAATGATGTATAGACAGGTGCTAATCAAGTACAACATGCAACAAGGTAGAGAAGGGTTATTTCCTTCAAGGACCTGAACAGAGACTACAACAATTTAATAGCTTTCCCTAGTCCTGCACAGCCTGCTTCCATTCCTACACCCCTTGATAAAAATGAGACACCCAGTGAGCCTCTTTTCCCAACACATACTCCTTGTCCTCTGCAGTGGGAAAACACCACTCACAGTTTATCCATCCCCGTTCAATCCAGCCTGGCTCCTGCAGCCATGCAATTCCTTAATCTCAGCTAAGAATCAGCAGAGACAAACTTCTCAGTCCAAAGCCCAAATGGCAATAAAATAAGAGGAGCCCGGAGAGTTACCGAGTCATCTCTCAAAAGCATGACACGCAGGGACAGTGAAGGGCCACCGTCTGACCTAGTGGTGTGCTATGAACTTGTATGTTCTGGCTCTAAATAAAAGTATAGAAATACAATCACTCCTATTACTGACAAAATTGATTGCTTAGCATCTTCCACCACCCTACAGGCTTCAGGAACATTTTGGAAAATTTCACCAGCATAACAGGATGCATCCAGAGGAAGATTTCCTCTGAGGAAATGCATGCACACTGCTAATGAAAGCAAATTAACTGGGAAAAGTGTGTGTCCATGTGGGAGGGGAATATATTGTTTTCACTACCACTGCCGAAGATTCTCATTCTCTTAGCAAGAATAGAACTGCTTGCAAACCAGCCACCCCCTTTGACTGAAACTTTCCCAGCTCTAGCCTGAAAAGGCCCCCTGTGGTCCCCTTCACATCGCTACAGCACAGCCCCATTCAGACCCCTCTCCTACAGTAACAGCATTCCTGGCAAGCAGGCAGTCCCTTCTGGTCACATCTTTCTGTTTTCTCAAACATCAATTCAATCTTCCCTCTTGCAAAAGTAAAAAAAGAAGAGAAAAGAAAAAAATAAAGAATAATAGCTTTACTTGCCTGAACATCGAAGTCTGGAAGGAGGCGAGTGATAGCCTGTGAAGAGATTTGAAAGTATTAATGAAAGTAACTTGCAGCTATGAAAATCTATGCTTGGATATGTGTTCCAGCCCCCCAGTTCTGCAGCTGAGAGCTCTCTCTGTCCATTCAATGAAAACTCTTCTGATGAGCGTCAAAATTCACCCAAGAGCTTTTAAACCCACTAATCTTCATGGAGAAATGAAAGCAGTAAAATACTAGATTACAGACCAGCAAAATGAAGGACAAAAGCTGGTGCATCCTCAGTTATGGTTAAATCTCTGCACAATATACTCACAAGGAGCAGTAAAACACCAAACTTTTCTCCATCACTAATTGTAGCCATGGGACAGCCAACAGCCTCAGTCCTGCCTAGGATGGGAAGTCTCTGTTCAAGGATGCCCTGAACACTTGCCACTCAGTTCAGCAGTCATTACTGGGACTTGGTTACATGATTATGGAAGGTGGGAAGGGTCTTATTTCAGCCAAAATTAGTCTTTGCAGTGTTTGGGAGGCTGGCTGGACACAGAGAGGTCCATTCCAACCTGTCACCTGCCATAGCTACAACTGACAAGCTCCTGCACCTGTCGAGGATCTCCACCAGGGAAGGAGTCAGGTGACAACCTCCCCATCTCCAATAGTCTACAAGGCTTATAGATTCAAAGGAAGAAATGTCTTATAGTTACCTCCTTTTGTTAAGGGACAAGAAAGAATTCAAACTCTTATTTCCACTGCAGGGCTGAAAAGAGAGGAAAGAGCAGCCAAGCAAACACTTTATGCTGCAAAGTGCAAAAGAGGCCAAAGCTTGAAAAATACTGAGATAAAAAGGAAAGCTTAGAATCCTGGCAAGGAGGTCACACAGCCTCAGAAATTAAGGTAAATTAAGGACAGATGTCAGAAGCACCATAGCTGCTTTCTTAGGCAATATCTTCTCAGAGGAGGGACCGTCAAAGCACTGCAGTACAACTTGTAATTCTCCCAGCTGTGACTTTTAGGCAATTAGGCACAGTCTTGGACGTGCAAACAACTACCTAAGGTCTGACTGAGCAGAAATAATTTTGCACAGCCTTAGCTTTAGACAACATACTGTGTTTTACTCTTACTATATTGTTGGTCTCATGACCTTTTAAACACAGCATTTCTTCCATTGTTGTTCCAGTGGGACCCAGAGCTGAAATGAATAAATATATGTGGCATCTGTGCCAACAGTGTTCAAAATAAGGGTGATCATTCCTCAGGAACGAAGACTTGGCTGTAGCAGAAACCCAAGCACAGCAAGTCAGGACACAACTTGAGAGTGCATCATCCACTCAAAACCAGCTCCACGTTCATCTCAATATGTGCCGAGTGCCCTTCAGGGCAACCTTTTCCACTTTCTCAAAATACATTAACATCCTTCATCTATGTTAAAGTGACCACAGAGGAAGTCAAACTCTGTCCTAGCTTCCCCATGCAGACAAAATTTAAGGTAACATCATGAACAAAAGCATACAAGGTTTATTGTCAAGATTCCAATTTTTGACCTATGTGCTACAGAAATCCAGGAAGTGAATCAGAATTTTAAGATATTTCTGAACTTTGAAGCAAAGATATTTCAATACCAACAGGACTTCTGCTTAGAATCTCCTTTGCTTTGGTAGTTCTGAACAATATAGGCATTAAAAAGGGGTCTTAGTTTCTGAAAAGTTTGAGTGCTGCATTCAGTGGTATCCAAACAAGCTCTGCTTTCATGCAGTGTCCTTGGCAAAGGAGCTGTGTTCAAAGTTTCTCTAGCCATTTCACTGCAGTCACAAGTGGAAATGATTTGCTGAAGTGTTTATATAAAAGCGGGAGGGAATAAAAAAGAAAGTAGCAGATAGAGCAATGAATTCTAGTGTATAAGACCAGAAAAAACCCAACACATTTATATACATAATTGTCAAGAAATAATGTCATTGAGAACAAGAGAAAAATCTGTGTTTTGTTTCAAGAAAGCGTTGAGATGTTTCTTTACATATTACAGAACATTACAAAGCACAGAGTATGGCTGCCACTGAAGAGTCAGATAACCACCAAATTCAGATGTTGATAGGTTTTTTGAAAAAAATGATGCAGTAAGGAGTCGAAAGTAGCACAACAAGGTTAAAAAACCCCAAAAGCTAGGATGTTTCTATGCTGCAACTCCAGTCGCTGCAACAGGCTGTGGGTTGTACACATGCAGCCAGCTGTAACTCATGGCTCAGTGCACTCAGAGAGGATGAGAGGGGGCTCAGCCCTACCCCTGGACTCAGCTGTGCCCAAAGGAAATGTCAAGGCTCTCTGTGAGAAGCAGCTGACAGAGCAAAGTCTGTCTTTAGGCTGAGAAGTGTGTAGCTATAGAGTGGTGTACATGAGATTGCCCAACGGGCATCATTTGATGCAGCTAAAGACACCTGGAGCTGTCATGATTCAGAGAAGAAAAAATGTCACCATCATATTAAAAGAACAAAATCAAACAACAAGAACAAATAATTAAGGCTCAGTTTTGCATTATTTAAAAAAACCCTCCAAACCAATTAACTATTCTTATTCCATCTCCAGTTTTTTTCTTCTTCCATACAATATGTTTGAAACAATCTAAGAACACATGTGCAGTTCTAAAAGCAGTCTTGGCAGAAAACACAAGGTCTAAAAAGCTTTAAAATAATTACCTCCTCCTTTTCCACCAGAGGCTTCACCTCTGCAAGGTGAGCATCCTGGAACTCTGTTGACATGGTCAGTAGCTGATATCTGCAAAGAGGAAAAGAGATTTGTTCTCAGCTTACATCAAAGATTAAATACAGGAACAAGTAAAGATCCTGCTCCACCCAGCCCCTGCCATGACCCACTCTTTCAGGTTATAGTTTAAAAGACCTCTGCAAGAAGGTTATAAATCTCTTGTAAAATGTCTCCCTGGTTTATTTATATACACACTCCTGCACAATACGAGATTAAAGAAATATTAAGGCTGCAAGATCAAACAGAAGTTTGGCAGCTTCAAAGCAGGGAATGCTGAAGGAAACAGGGCAGGGACAGCAGAAAGAACCATGGAAACTCTCATCCCACAGGTGAAAGAAGGCATAGCCAAATCTACACAACTATCTACTGAAATTTGCTTGAACAGTTGTTTCTGAAAACTTTTTTTTTCAGTGTGTGCAAGGCTCCCTCACTATCCTCCAGATTTTTACAGTGAGAAAACTGAACTGGACACACATTAGCATCATTTTATTATCAGACTGATGCACACCATTCTTCAGGACAGGTAAAAATCAGATACTCCTTTAAGTGGACACCAACAAGGTTCACACAATAATGCTATTTTCAAAACGGTCAAAGGAAGGAACAAGATTGCTGTATCCTGCTCTAGGACAGGACTGGCATTGTGATGTCCAGCCCTCAGCTGCAGGAAGCTTAAGTGGGAACAGAGACACAGCAAACCCCAGGAGAGCTGACTGCCAAGGCAAAGAGAGTCCTAGGTCATGGCTCAGGTGCAGTGCACCTTCTGCATTTGTCCAGACTGGGAGTCAAGAACAGCATCTTCTCATTCCCTTGACAAAGATAAGGTACCAGAGTCAGAGGGCCATTCCCTGTGAAGCTCTAATGAATGACTAGAAACAGTCCTCAAAAGAGATCCTAGAACTGCTGCAGCAGCAGGATGACAAGTACAGAAGTCAAAGTCTATTTATTACATATCCTTCAGCCTGCTGGAGAAATGCTTATAGTGTGGGGTTTGGACACCTTTAATAAATTTCCAATTTTGTTGGCCTACACAATTATAAAACAAATTAAATATTTACTTTTAAAGAAAATTTTAGAACCATCTCAAGTAAAACATATGAGTAAGTGTACTCAAAGCAAGCCAAAAGCCTGAAACATATTTAGGAGTTATTGATTAAGTGTAACTGAATACATTTTAATTATTTTCTGAAGATAAGCATAGAACTACAGAACACAATTTACATTGATTCTTTAAACCACGATTCCCCATCTCCTGACTTAAATCTGATTTAAACCCATCATGCTGTCTACATAAACAACCTGATGGCTCAGGAAAGGCTGTGGAGCCCACAGGAGCATCCAGGCATTGACAGCAGCATTATTTTTCACTCTGCCCCGTGGGTTAACTTGATGCACTTGTCCCTGGGCAAAGATGCTCTGGGAACAGTTTGCAGGACAGCTGGATGCTGCAGAAAGCTACAAAGGGACACACTCAGACTAAAAGAGTTAATGCTGGAAAAACGTGGGTGCCCATGCACATTCAAATAGCTTTGGATTTTAGGAACTTGTCTTGCTAGCTATGGAGTTGGGGAGATTTTTGGTAAAAATTAGACTGTGGGTTTTAAATTTAGAGAAATGTTTCAGTAATACTTTACACCACCAGCTGAGGCATGAAGACAGGACCAAAACTGAACTCATTACCAGTGCTTGGTAATTCAAATTTATAAGATGACATCAGAAGTACTTAAATAGTCAGGAGACTGAAGTGACTCTGATTCACCCTTTTCTGTAGGTTTTCCATTGTTTTGTCCATTACAAAGAATAATAATTTTTTAAAAAGGCAAAAGTTTGAGAAACTGCAAGCAACATTTTAGTAACTGTTACATGTTTTTGTGATTACAGCCATCTATGTAGCCTGCCATTCTACACAGTGAGCCATTGGGCATGGCAGAGAGGAAAAATAGATGCTGTTGCAATATTTGGAAGTTGAAATATATATATGCAATTGCACCTAAGTCAAAGAGCTCTTTTTTCTTCTTAATTCAGCAAGTTCTGTTAAGAGAAATACCTTAATATTGCACCTAATTCTGCAATAAGGACTAGAAGTGCAAGAGATTTTTCTGTGGTTTGCCCATAGGTGAGGAGAGTAAGAAGGCAGGTGCCTGCAGTTTTCCAGTAAGAAGTGGCTCAGGGAACAAAGCCACAGCTACTGTTTGCAGAATAGAGATGTTTACATGGGGTAGTTTTGGTTTTTTAGGGACTCAGAGCATTGACTACAAATGAGCGAGAAAAACTGTGCCAAAAAAGAACAAGATGGATGCTTTTTATAGCCTTAAAAAACAATCCTGTTTTCGTAAGAGTTCAAAGTTGTTGCCCTATGTTTTCGAAAGAGCCGGCATTAGGAAGTGCTGACCAGCAGATTGCACGACTGCCACCAAGTCTGCTGAACAAAAGCCCTACCTTCACCAAGTTCTCACTTCTGGAAAGATACCCTATCTTGGAGCCACGATGTTTTCAGATCAGACATTTCCAAGCTCTGGGTTTTCCTTCTGTGCATCAGGAATACCTGAAACATTTCTACCAAGAGGCAACCTTGTGATAAGGCAGGATAACAACACGCTGTTTGTTCACAAGAGCCGGCAAACAAAGCCCCGCTATCTGACGGCACTGTAAAAAACATCTTATTTTCCAAGGAGAGAAAGATGGGGAAGTGGCTTTGTACCACCCTTGGTCAGCACAAATTTTATACTTTCTAAATAGGTGCTTTGTGCTGCCCTCTGTTATGTGACAGGGCAGCTCAAAGCTAATGTATCTGCATAACTCTCCTAAATAGATAACCATACAAGCATCCCTTTATACACATTTCAAAGCACTTGCCTCACAGATGCCTTCCAAAGACAAAGTTCATTTATATCTGCAAGCAGTAGTGTAAAGTTGCCAACTTGGAGAAAAACAACCTTTTTTCACTCTGCTTGGCCAGTTCAGAGGTCCCAATTTCTCCTCTCCTGGACAAGCCACTTCCACTCAGTCACCACCCACTACCCTGTACCCAGATACCTGTTGCAATTGCTGCTCAGAGGTTTAAGTTTAAAAATAGTTATACTTCTAAGAGAAAACTAAAAGTTTTAGACACTTCTGAGTTGGCAAAATGCTTTAAAACTGATGACATATCTACCTTTGCCAAGTAGTAGGAAAGGCATCAGGCTCTAGGAAGCAAAGAAGGCGTGGGGAAGGTTGAAGTCATCTGTGCAGTACTGTGTTGACTAATTTCATTCAGAGGCTTTTTTGTACTCATTCTAGCCCAACCCCACTGCTCCAAAACCACTGCAGCAACTGTCATAACCAAGGCTAGTGGCTCAGGAATCTCTATCAGGAACCTGATTATTTTGATATTAAAGGGTCAGAATACATCCCCCATTGCTGCACCCTTGTTTTGGTAGCAGAAGGTGCAGGATAAATGTGCAGCCTGGCTTTGCATAAGGGAGATCCCAGCAAAGAGGCTAAGAAGACAGCCATCAGGCCATTCTCAGACCCCAGCAATGCTGCAATCATAAATACCAAATATTAGGTAATATGCACAAGTGTGACCGAATTCCTTTCAAGCACAGAAGCAAAAATAATTCCAAGATCCCCCATTTCAAACTTCCTGTTTCTTAAGGCACATGCAGAGTTGTCCAAGCTTGTGCCACAGGGTGCATCATCAAGCATGATGGCCTCCCACCCATGACGAGCTGGGGGCACTGCTACCAGCTCTACAGCATTTCTCTGCCCTCACAACCAGCTGGTTTTCATTTATGTGCTATTATAGGAAAAAAAAAAAACAACAAAAAGCTCCTGCCTGTTTCATAAAGAAGGTAATTTCCTCAAAACTGCTTGTTTAAACACTGGCAGCAAAGATTATTCTCCTTTTGAGTAGCAATGTGTAGAAGGGTAACCAGAGCATCCCAATGGCATTTTCATCTCTGCAGACTGAGAAAGCAGGAGGGACAGTGATAACTTTGCATGTGGGATTAAATACCCACGAGCATCTAATGGTAAAGAGAGAAACAGTTGCAGGCACTGAGGGTCACAGCTGCCAAGAACTGGTGTTGTTCTCTTTGGAGAGAGAGGGACCATGTGAAACCTGTGCTCCAGGACCACAGGTGGGAGGTGTTTCCAAGCCAGTCACCTCATTCTGCACTTTATCCCTTGAAAGCTACACGTGTCTTCAGCACTGTCACCAAAGAAGGTAGGAAGGACAGCAGTGACAGAGGTTTTGTGCACCTGTAGCAGCTCCCAGAACAATTATGCAAGGATGGAGAGAGCTAAAATGTGTCCAAAGCACTGAGAAAGCTGCTTGGCAAATACCCACATCAGTTCCAGGTCAGAAAAATAACCAAGCATCTCAGGCCTCTGACAATGAAGGAAAGTTACTGTGATGCTCAAATAGCCTTTGAGCCTTCCACGGTCAATTAGACCTCTTTCAGTCATTAACAGTAAGTGCTATAAACTTGTCCGACTGGCCTAACATAAACATGGTTACTGCAAACTGGAGGGCAGCTTGAAAAAAAACTTGTCTCCACTAAGCAGAGACTAAACAGAGACAAGTGGACATCAAGACAAGATAGTTCATAGCACCCATGTACGGTTAGGGACCATAATGCATCTCTTAGTGCAGTTTACATCTCAGGTATTTTATAACAAAGTTGACAAATGTAATCTTTCTGTTTGTGAATCAAATGACTCATTTGCAAGCATCCAAACAGTTCATGCATAAGCATCTGCCCCCACTCTGCCCTGTTTAAACTACTCTTTGTTACAGGCATTTGTATCACGAGGTCCTTTGTGTACAGTTACTGCTTTTCTCTGACATCGGTCCACACAATAAATCATGAAAGAGGTTTTACAGCAGTTCCTCCCCTTTAAAACAGGCAAATGACTTTTGACAGTTAAGTAGGATCTGAATAAACAGTTTGAGCAGGAAGTGTCAGAAGTTGAAGACACTCAACTATGTGGGACTCTCCAGGCTTCCTTAGCCTCCGGTTACACATTATCTCAATTTGCAACTAAAAGTTAAAAGTTAATAACCTGAGATGGAGGAAGTTTGAAAGCAGAACCCTTGAATAGCCTTAAGTTTCAAATAAGAAAAAGTCAGGAATCAAATCATTAAATCAAATCTTATCAGAGCACTGAAACAGCTATGCTGCCTAGTGGTTTTCAGTTCATAGATGTCCTGTGAGCTGCTATCATCCAGCCCTCTTCAAGCACAGCACACTGCTGATACTAAAATTCATTACCTTTTTATGACCATTTTACTTTTATTTTCTTTCAACCCTCTTTGTGAGTTACTCCACCAGCATGTTTTCATGAAGGCTCTAGTTGAAAATGAGAGCTGGCATCCAAGAAAATAAAATAACAAATGTGGGTTGTTAGGAGAATAATGTAGCATAACAGTGATTTTCTCAAAGCCAAAAAACCAAGAAGAGATTAAAGTTTTAACCATTTTTAAGTTTACACTTATGCTATGTGCTAATCAATCTGATTAGGAAGCCAAAACCTTTTCAGTCAAGAACTCGAGCCCTGTGCCAAGTAACAGCTGGGTGAAGCCACAGGGAGACAGCTGCAGGCACAGAGCCAGCAGCTGACCCACCACAAAGGCACAGCTGGGGGGCCACAGCATCTCCCCCAGCCCCATTTGCCGGCAGCTGGGGCGCTCTCCTGCAGTAAGAGGGGAGAGCTCCAGGCTCAGCTCCAGCCCACCTCCTCTGGCTTGTTTTAACTCATGCCACTGGCCCCAGCACCTGATGGACACAGCTAAGCTGTGGTCACTGCAGGACCGGACACAGCCTCGAAACTGCCAGTTCCTCAGACCAGGGGCTGGTCACTCCACACGCACGAACTGCGCTGGCAGCTGCACATGGATAGTAGCACCAAAACACAGGGAGCTGGAAGCCCTTCTGTCTACCACACAGATGTTGAGCAAGAAACTGTTGCAATACAGCTTGCACAACCCTCTCTCTGTGGGACACAATGAAGAATGTTCCTTAGAAAGCTTGAGGTCCTCCCATGCTCCACAGGAGTAGAAGCTAGCTGTGGGAAGGGTTGGTGAGCTGGCCAAAGGACGTGCCTGCTGTCCCCATGGCCGCTTTGCTGGACACCCCTGCTGTGTACCCCCTCCCAATATAATAAGCAGCTATCTCTTCCTAGCTGGCAGGGAAATGGAAAGATTTCAATGCCTTAGGGCTTTTTCCTACTGTAGCAATCCCTCATACTACCTACACTATAACATCACAACTCCGTGAGGGACAGATTACAAACCCTAATGCAGTTCTCAAAAATTCATCTTCTTTAGCATCTGGCACCTGAAACTGCCTCAGGTCATACCTCTGTGACAAGTGGTTATGTCTGATAATGCAGAGTAAGTGTCCAAGGCCAGGTTGGATGGGGCTTTGAGCAACCTGGCCTAGCGGCAGGAGCATTGGAACTAGATGATCTTTAAAAAGACAGATTTTCCCATTCACACTGGTGCCAGGGTTGTGCTTTAGCTTTAAAGGGCTCCAGGCCGTGGGTGGCAGCACTGGAGGGTGGAAAGGATGAAGAGCAACCAGCTGCTTTCCCAGGCTTTGTTTCCTTACACCCATCCCCCCAGCCAACCTGTCTCCTTCCACTGCCCCAGCACCCTCCTCTGCATCCATCCCACCGCTCCTTCCACTGGCCACGCACAAAGGTCTGAAACAAAGATTAAAAGGTGATGCACTGATACAGGACCTGACACCTGCTCTGCACTGGGGTGTCGGGCTGGGCTTTGGGGGCAGAGATGGATTAGGCATTTCATAACATGGAAGAGATGGCTTCTGCCACAAAGATTACAGTCTAAACAGACAAGAAACAAGCTATTGTTGCTGCAGCTCAGCAGTGTCAGGACATGCTCCCTGCCCCCTCCTATTCTCAGTCTGCCATGCTTTAATAGCTCATAGCTGCTGCCCAGCTGCAGCCGCTTCAACAAGTGGGTGGTTCTGTCAAAGTTAGAGGCAAAAACATACTGAGATTATTCCAGAAGGGAGAGGCTCACAGTATACTCAGAGATGAGGAATGTTGTCTGGCTCTCTGGGTTGCACCCTCACAAGAATATATTGGATTCTTTTTATGTTTTGCATTTTCACAATGATGTTGCAATGATGAGGACTTAAGTTACAAAGCATCACAGCTAAGGTTGATGACATTTCTTAATTTACATTTATTCACGAGGTCATACTATACAGGCTGCAGCTTCTGAGTACATAGAAGACTTGTCCTACCACCTATTAAAATTGCTTGGTCATTGCTATTACAAGTTCTCTTTCTAACCCCTGCCAAAATGTCTGGGCTGAAGTTTTCCATGATGAGTGCATGAGGGTTTTTGCTTGTTTGCTGAGGAGAAAAGTATAATTTATGGATATTATTCTGTTCCCATGCATGGCCTTTTCTAGGATGAACTTTAGCCTTCTAGAGCTTAATCTGAACTCAAACTTTGCACAAATGGCCATTGTGTTAAGACATATCTTTCATTCTTCCCAAGAAAGTCCCTTTATAAAATTACCCAAATTTAAGCATTTTCACATGCCAAATTACTTGAGACTACATCTGGGCAAAAGCCCTCCACTGCCTGCGAGCATCAGCACCCAAAGATACAATATGATCTTCCCAAGGGCTGAGCACACAACCTGTACCACAGCAGGTGGCACTGGGGAGGGAGTGCCTAAATCAGTACCATCCAATACCAGAATACTCCTTGCTTCTCAAAACAAGCCCTTTCAAAATCCTTCAAAGTGGGCAGAAAGCAATTCACCATCCTCAGCTGACTTTTTTTAAAAGCCTTACCTATCCACACTCCAGATTAGTGCCTATTACAGGCAAAGCATTTTGTTACCACTTTCCAGGCTATGTTTATAAGAAAGGTTGGAGTTATATGTGTCCAAGATTTTATACAGCATTGGGATTTTATATAAAACTTCATAAAATTCATAGTGTTTCCCATGGAAAAAAATGTGATGCTCTTAAGCTGAGTCATCCAAGAAAGATAATATTAAAGGTCATCATAAAATTCTGCAGTGCTTCTACTGCATAATTAGTCCCATAGCCCAGAATGTCACAACTTTGTCCAAGGATAAAAATACATCTTAAAATTTAGCAGGGATATGTTACAGGACACACAAAGTATGTTCAGAGCACTCCAGAACTACGGTAGCAGGAAAATGACATCATTAGTTTGACAAGGTGCACATGAGTTTCCTGAAGGAAGAAACCCAAAAGCCCACAGCAAGAGCAATCCTTCCTTCCTTTAACAGTGCATTTTCCATCTGGATGTCTGCTTACTGTGTTCACATATAAAAGTTCCTTTGAAAGTCACATGCTACTTTGCTGATTGGTTTTCCATTACAGCTTATGCCTACCAGTAAACACACCAGTCCATACACAAAAAGATGTTACCACTTTTTTGCTTTGAATACTACTGCCTCCACCTACAGTCTCTTCATTAATCCCTTAGAGTTTAAGATCATTATTATTTAGTTTGTGCTTCCTAAAATTCTGAATTTCTTAAAGTCAAGTTGTAAGAGTGGTGAAATGGCAAAGACAGAAAAACCACACACACAAAAAAACCCCACCAAACCCAAGGAATAGTTGAAAGCAAATAGAAAGATTTGTTCTGCAATGAGCTTGATTTTCATACTGCACTAAGTCCTAATGTTTGGTGTTTCCGCTGATTTCTGCATCATCTGCACAGGTCTAGCAGACTGACCCTACATATCCATGGTAGAAAATAAGCTGAAAAAGCTATACTTTTGAAGCTATACTTAGGTCAGGCAGGAAGCAGCCAGTTGAAGGCTTGGAAAAGTAGTGAATATCCAGTTTTAAAAACAGGTCTTGAAAAGGAAGATCTATATTGATGAACTTCCAGCTACTAAGAGAAAAAACTTGACAGATGAAAAAGATATATTAAAATTTTGACAACTAACTGAAAGGAAGTAGCCCCAAACCCAAAAGAAACATAGGAAACGTGATCAGCCACACAAAATAAGAGCAGCAAAACTGACACACATCCTGCTTAGTACAAAGAGATACAGCTGTGGAAAATTTCTTCAGCACAGGCAGTCCAGCTGTGCATCAGCAAGCACACCACAGAGCACCTCTGCATGGAGAATACACCCTCTGACGACAAACTTCTGGGCATTATCCAAAGGCAACACTCTCCTGCCAGCTGGGAAACAAAATAGGCCTGAACCTGAGACAAAAGTAAAACTAAACTCATCATCCAACACAGGAGCTTGCACATTCAAGTCTGACACTTGTACAATTTCAGGCTTTACTTTCTTCTGTACTCCACACTTGCTGTTCTGGATTAAATGCCAAGTAATGGTACTGGTTCACATGGACTCTCAGTACTGAGTTTAATTATGTCATAATAACACTTTAATGATTCGTGAACACATTCAAGAAAAGTTCTGAATGGCTCCTTACTGCTGCTTAAAAACCAGAGCCAAAGGAAATTAACAGTGGGGATTACCTCCCACTAACTGTCCCTCACTGAAGTCACCCAGGGCTCTGGAAGTGACACAGAGCGGGGAAAAAGCCACCACCATTTGATAGAAACACCAAGTTCAATAGCCATTACATTCCCAGCCATTGATTTCCAAGCTGTCTAACCCAGATTTTAGTCATCCATAGGAACACACACCACTGAATCTGAAAATGGGATTGCCTTACTCTTAGTCTTTGAAACAGTTGCAGAATATTTCCCCTAATTTTCCAATAGTAGCAAGTAATTTACTTGAAACTTTTAGGACAAAGCTTTTGATGAGTGCAGAGGGGTAACTGCTGTTCCTGGACCTGAGCAACCTGATCTAGTGGGTGGCATCCCTGCACATGGCACAGGGGTTGGAACCAGATGGTCTTTAAGGTCCCTTCCAACCCAAGCCCTTTATGATATTATGATGAACTACTGAAACTGGAGATCAGTCTCCCCTAACTGTCCAAGGAAATTCTCCACAGAGGCAATTTCAGGGACTGCACCATCCTGCTTTAGGTAAACATCCAAATTCACACTGAAAGCTGAAGCCAAGGGCAGTCTGTAAGTGCAATGCCACCTTTTTAGCAAAACAGTGACAGGATGAAGTGGGGTCTTCTGTACTTCTGTATTTCTAGGTGCTGTGACTCAACACGAAAGTTAGATGTAGAAAGTCATCTGGAAGTCATACTTCATCTCCAGAACCTGCATTTCATCCTTGTTAATGCTAAGCAATCGCATTTCCTATATTTTGGAAGGTTTCCCTTTCAAGTGATCAAACCAGAGCAGTTAAAGTCACTCTTGTTGCATATTGCTGTGACTGAACTGATCCAGGCTATGCTCTCCCTGACAGCAAACAGCCTTTTGCTGCCTTAAGCTTCCAGCTGGGCACATGATGTAAACATTGCTGATCTACCACAATTAGAATTTGTATTTTTTTGAGAGTTTTGCAGTTTCTACTCATGTTCCTTCTGAAGAGCTTCAAGCCAGCTTCAGCCCTCTGTATCTTTTCTTTTACCCTTTGTCTATTTTGAGACAATAAAAACAGGAAATGTCTCATTACATATATGCTCTATGTTTTATGCTCTAATCAGGTAAAGTGAAAAAACAGTATTTTCTGCAGGAAGTTAGCATTTTGTCAAAATCTCTTAAGCTGGTCATGAGAAGATTTATGTTGCACTTCAGTCAAAGAAATTAATCACTCAGGCTTAAAAATCTGAATCAAAGAATTTTTCTCCCAACACTTCACTGCTAATTTCACCTGAACTACAAGAGCAAATTACTTCATTGCCTCATAATTACCTCTAAGGACCAGATTCCCTTGCCAAAGTGTTCCAAAAGGTGCCCTGTAATCTCCCCATGTAATTGTCACAGTCCAAAAAGGAATATCCAGAGAGCAGAGTACCTCCCACTGGAGGAAGGACAATAGGGGAATCCTGCTGGTTTTACTGAGCATTCATACAATCTACCCAGATGGTCTGTCACAGTTTTACTGTTCCTTTTATTTTGGCAAGAATATAAAAAGCCATTGTGGAAGGCACAAACTGAAAACCTTAAGAGCTTGTTTTCTGGTAGCCCAGGTGCTGGTTCCCAAACACAGGCAGCACATGTGGCAGCCCTCCCTCAGCAGAGGGTGACATTTCTTTGGCTATTGCCTAATTCTGTGGACACCTGATGCTTTGACATCTCTATCTTGCTGTCTTCTTGGTAAAGAGGCCAATGAATGCAGGAAATAAGTACACAAACCCTTCTTTCTAAGGGAAACAAATGAAAACCCTAGTTTGTCAAGACCTCCTAGGCCCTTCTTCCCCAGCCTGGTTCAAGGTCAGTCACTGCAGTGCCCATTCTCAGGGGAAGAGCTCATCTTTTTACAAGAGTATGTAATGACAGGACAAGGGGAAATGGCTTTAAACTGGAAGAAGGTCCATTTTAGTTAGATATTGGGAAGAAATTATTCACTGTGTGGATGCTGAGGCACTGGCACCGGCTGCCCAGAGAAGCTGTGGATGCTTCATCCCTGAAAGTGCTCAAGGCCAGGCTGGATGGGGCTTTGAGCAACCTGGTCTAGTGGAAGATGTCTTGGTCCATGGCAGGGGAGTTGAACTAGATAATCTTTCAACAAAAACCTTTCTATGATCTCTCAGTTCAGTAATTGTAGAAATTTTTGTTCAAAGTTCTCAAAGTTGAAATCAAGCCCATTCAGCTTTCTGCTGCGCAAGGAACTCAGATTCAGAAACTGAGGCCTCCAGGTCCCCAAACCATTATGCCATGGCATCTGTTCAGTTTTTACTGAAAAATATTAGGTATAAAAACCAAACCTTACGGAGTCTGTCATTACTACATTAAAACCTGCTTTCACTGCATCTGTGTTTTCCATATCAAAACACACACACCAGTTCCTCCTGAACACATTCATGAGTTACTCTTCTTTGAGGGCATGAGGCTCATTAGTACCCTGGGAATTGTACAAGCCTTTAAGAATCACTGTTTTTGCTGCATCTACTCCAAGCTTTACCATTTCATTCAAAGTCATTAAATTCTTGCTGTGCATGGAACATCGTACAGCATTAGCTGCCTGCTGTTTACTCAAGTACTTGTGATAAAAACACAGTCATTCTATGTCAAACTACATTAGAATCTGTTTAAAAGACCACAAAATTAAAACAACAACAACCCAAAAATCCACACCAAAAAAACCCTAATAAAAATACCAGAAAACAAACCAAAACAAAAAAGCCCCCATAAAAAAAAAAAGCACAAAAACAAACAAACAAAAAACCAAAAAACCACAAAAACCAAAAAATCAACCACCAAACATGTTCCCAGAGCCAAGTTCAAAGTGCACTGCTTAATGCCACTGGCTGAAGTTTTGATGTAAATTATACCTGTAACAGCCAAGGCTAAAAAAGCAAGGCAGGCTTCTCAGATGTTTACCTGAAGCACTTGATAGCTCCTCTTTACAGGTTATTTCCATTGCTTGCCCTCAACAGTGACTTTTGCAGCAGCTGTGTATCTTTGACACACTTGGACACACACAAAAAAAGTTGATAAAAAGCCAGAAGAAACCAAAACAATCAAAACAACATGCAGAGAACCTGGGCAGAAAGCTCCAGGTTGTCTTTGACCTCCTCCATGTCACTACAATTGCATTTTCTAGGTTCAAAATACAGTTCCTATTTAAACAGAAGAAAGAAAATCATCAAAATAACGTAGGTGATGAATACTTCTATCTGAAGTCCTGTTCTGGGGATGGGGTGCTAAACAGGGCACTGTGATCTTTGTGAAGTAGTGGGTTATGCAGAGAGCAATGCCAGCTTGCCAGTGTTTCATAGGAGCTCCGTACCATGATGAACAGCATTAACCGAAACCTCCTCCTTAGCAGAAGTGAAATCCCTTATTTCATCAAGCCCAGTGTGTGGCTGCACCTCCACTGCAAAGACTCCCCTCAAGTGCTCTGAGCCGAGCAGTGCCTGGAAGCACGGGGAGACTGTGACTATCGTCACATACCATGACAACAACCCCACTGAGACAACAAGGACACCGGTCAAGGCTGTCCTGTGCTCCAAACCCAGCACAGAGCTGCGAGAGCCGAGAAACACAAGCAACCACCAATGCTCAGCTTCCATAGAGAAAGTATGTGCCTTGGCTTCACAGCTGTTTTCCAACCCAGCCCATCCCATCCCTCTGCTGCCCGGGAGCCCGGACCTTGGCAGCAGCATCCCGCAGCCGCCCCCGCTCCCGGGCAGGGCCGGGGTCCGGCTCGGGGCGCGCCGTGCGCTGCCCCCTCCACGGCGCTGAGAACCAGCCGCTGCCCCGGCACCTGGCAAAGACCTGCTCGGAGCGACGGGGAAAGAGGCTTAGCTTTAAGAGAAAGGAGGAGGGCGATGCAAGGATGCGCGCTCGAGGGGACTGCGAGATCCGCGGGGGTGGGCGAGCGGATAGATGGATGGACGGATAGAAAGAAAGAAAGACAGACAGACGGACGGACAGACGGACACTGCTCCCTTACCTGCCACACTGCTCCCTTACCTGCCACACTGCTCCCTTACCTGCCACACTGCCCCTGCGCCGCCGCTGCCGCCCCGCGCTCCGGCCGCCGCCCGCGGCCGCGGGGTGCATTTATAGCCCCTGCCCCGCCCGCCGGGCGGTGCTGCCGCGCCCGCCACGGGCTCCGCCCGCGCTCCTCTGGGCTCGCCCCGCCGGCCGCGGGCTTTTGCGGCGGCTGCGCCCCCGTGCCCGGCCCGACGGGGTCCCTGGCTGTCAGCTGGGAACCCCGACGCCCACCCGCGGACCCGGGTCCCCCCTCCTCCCTGGCCGCGCAGCCCAGGCGGAGGAGGCTCGGTGCTGACATCGCATTCCCGGGCAGGCTGGAGAGCAGCCAGCGGCGGAGACCCGCGTCCCGCTGTCCCGGTTAGCCGGGGCTTCCAGCGCTTTGGCGAGGAGAAGAGAACGTGTGCAAGGGCTCGCCCAAGGACGGAGCAGCAGCCTTGGGAAAGGCTGAGCCGAGGATGGCGACAGCGGGGTCCTGGCACAGGTGGTCAAAGTCCCGCGGTCATACTTCTATATAGATGTAAAGTCTATTTACCAGAGTTGCAAAATCTTATGCTCACACATTAAAATGACCACTAGGAAGGAACTGTAATTGCAGGAGGGAAATAATACCTTTGCACATTCCTGGTGAAGTTCGGAGGGCGCAGCGAGTGCTGCAAGTGCTGGGTGAGTTTCCCAGTGAAAAACCCTTTGGCAAGAAGCGCAGCTAATCATTTATTCCAAAAAAGAGGCCCTTGCTTGCTGAGCAAAGAGTATCTCTGTATACACAGTTCTGTGTGTAGCCATCCGCCAAGAGGCGGGTTAAACTTCCACGGCCTGAGCTGCTTTTTCTGCGACTTTTCTGTAAAACACTCTTCCCACAGGTATGATTTCACTTAACAACTTCACTTCTATGGCGTGTTCCTATGACCCAAACAGATGAAATCCACAGCATGTTGTCATTCCCCCTCATGCAGTGGTGTGAAGAGGAAATCAGAAATTCCTCAAACTCTGAAACTCCGTTAAACTCTCAGCTTCTGTTTTCTCAGCTATATAATAAGCTTATTAAGTCAAGTCTACAAAAGCTTGCTGCTGTTCAAATGCCTATTAGCTTCTCTCCTCCTAAGTCAGCTTCTGCACCTGAGTCAGAAACTGCTGCCTTTGGAAATAGAACCCTGGAAATCTGGTTGCTTTTTCACCACAAAATTATGGGAGATCATGTTGTGCAGCAATAACTCTGAAGTATTACCAAGGGTAGAATAAAGGAAATTTCTTATCTTGTTTTCTTCCCTTTGATTAGTTAATGTCTGCAAGGATGAAAAGTATTTCTGAACAACGCAAGAGAAGCATTTGTCATCCTAAGACAGCACTGTTCTGTATGTGCTTGCTTTGTTTTTTGAATGATAAAAGGCCTAATCTTTTTCATAATAATTTTAAACTGTGACGCCAGGAAACCAATGAAACCATCACAAATAATTTAATTTGCAACTGAGCCTATTTTGAAGTCATATCTTCAAGATTATGTCATCAGGTCACTGGCATGCTGTGTTTGTTATGGAATATCTGTCTAGCTCAGTGTACCAAAGTTATGGAACAAGTGCAAATGCTAGAATGTGAACATGAGCTTGACTAATTTTCCAGCAGATTAATCCTTCCTTCATCTGATCATGAAACAATATCTTAGCTCAGAAATATTCAGTCCTTCAGAAAATAGATCTGGGGCAGTGTCTGAATTGTATGGTTTGGCCCACCCTCAAGCAGTTTTTCAGTGTGCTGTGCTTGGCTGCTTTTTGGGGGGGGGCTGAAAGCTTCAGAGAGTCAGATGGAATGAACTGTTCTCTGTGCACTAGATTCAGACTTTTGCAGTTAAAAAACAAGTGCTGAGTCTAGAATGGACTGGAGAACTGAACTGAACTGTTTTCTTTTGCTTTGGTCTTTGCAGTTGGTTTGTTATTTAGATCACATGCAGTGTTGGACCCTCAAAAATGCTGAAGACAGGCAGGTAGAAGTCCCAAGGAGTAGTTGCTTGGAAAGCCTGGTAATCTCTGCATCCAAGCAGAGCCTTCACTAGATCATGCACTCTTCCCAGCTATTTTGCTAGTTATGGCTGAGAATAACGCAGTGATTTACAGTCACTTTTGAGAGATTGGTGGATTGCGAAAGAAAATGAAGTCATTCTAAAAATCCAAGTTAGGAAGTATTTTACTGTGTGAAGATGTAATTGATAAAGTTTCTACTCAGAAATCCAAATTCTGACCTGTGCCAGAAAGGAGCACAGCTGAAAGCTTGGGAAACATCACTCCCCTCTGCTTGAAAAAGTCTGCTCAGAAGACAGGTTGGAAAAACAGGAATTTCCAGGCTTAATTTGCCAGTGTTACTGCTGACAATGCAACAACACAGCCTCAGTGAGTGTTCAGGCCGTGCTGGGCTGCAGGACTGCTCTCACTGCATTCCCACAGCAGCTGAGTGGCTCCTGTAGCAGGAGCTGTACGTGTACAGACGAGTGTACTTTAGGAACCACTGTGCTCGGGAGACAATACAAGCTGCCACCCGTGTGGGCCCACTGCAATCCTAATGGGTACTTCTACTGTAAATATTATTTCGTTTAATAAACCAGCTCTATGCAGCTGGCATGCACTTGTCCTTTCGAGAAGAGCATCTCTGGAGGGGTGGCTGCCCTGACACAGATCTCCATCCCCATGCCAGCAAACAGGCTGTGCAAATGAACCTGAAACCTCTCCAGTGCTGCTGGTGGCTTTCACTTGAGATCACAGCATAAGTCTTCAAGTCATTTAAGAGCAAAGTAAACAAGCACTTGATTTACTGTTTTATTTTATTTTACTAAATTGGGTTGTTGTAGGTATCCAAAGAATGAAAGGCCATAATTCCATGCTAGTGAAAGACTAATCATATGTGCTGAACAGAAACCTGCCTATGTGTTCCAGTATCTGGCAGTAACAATATTTCAGCATTTAAATAGCACTTTAAAGCCATTAACTAATCAATACTAACAAGGCTCCAGGGAAAAGAGGGTGGTGCAAATGAAGAACTACCAGAGTAGAGACCTGCTCCAAAGTCCACCAAAGGGTGTCAATTCCATCAATTTCAATGCAATGGAAATAGATTTTGGTTATGAGCCTATTCCTCTTTCCCTTGATGTATTTCTTGCCATGCCAGCATTAATTCAGGAAATTTCAGTGGTTGTGCTGCAGCACCAAAGAAGGAAAAAAGAGTTAAATAAAGTGGGAGCACAGCGTTGTATTTTGCAAAAAATATTATGCGTTTGTTTAGAAAGATCTCTGCACACTGTTTACATTTAAGCAGTGGTAATATTATTAGTCACTGCAAAAGAAACTGGGTGTTCCCTTGTTCTCGCTAACAATACAGGAGGGATCATTTTGGATTAAGCTACATGTTTTATGAAAAATATACTTGATGTTTGCTGGTTCATGTTAAAAGAATTCCCTGTGTGACCCATCAAATATCACACCCCATCCACTGGGAATTTTATTCTACTATAGCCTTTTGTTGTTGTCTTTGGATCCCTGGATGATGCTGACATGTAACCATACAGATCAGTTGTCCTTCCAAAAATTATTCAATGCAGCTTTAAACTAAGGGAATTGACCTCAATTAAAAATATGAATAAATAACACCACAGACTGAAGATTCACATGCCTTTGTCAGAGATTTGCCTGGTATTATTCATATCCCCATTTAAGTACTTATTTCCAGTTTGGAAACTGCTTTTGGCAGGTTTAGCTGCTTCAGCAAAAGCATAGATGGGGGGTGAGTCATTTATTTGGTCTTGCATTAGGAACTTCCTGCCATTTGCAAAGGAAGTGGATTTTTTTAAATGTATTTCAGAAGACTGCGTTTATCTTTAATGAGTGGAGGGGCTGGGGAGTTTGATCTGTTTTGCTTTGAACAGGTCTGTCCTTTCAGGAGGTTTTGGTGGCGTGTTTTACCAAGGGGAACATTTCTGTAGGGAGCTCTGTTGGTTGGTGTGGATTCTGTGAGCGACGTTCACAGCAGGACTCGGCTGCCGAGTGACGCAGCTGCCCAGCCCTGCGTTCGCCACTCAGGCTTTTGGTCCAATGCACATGGACAAATAAGTGCCTAAGAACTGGGTTTATGAGAAGTCAACGTGATGACTGGTAAATATTAAAGCTAGCCAAGAGAAAAAGCCAAGAGAGACAAGGTCTAAAATAGATTTTATGTTTATTTCCACATAAGGTTTTTGACTGTGAGCTCCCTCTGAGATGAATACCTATGGTCACTGAGAGTTTTCTCTGGTACTGCCTCACAATCCATAACCCATGGAGGATGCAGGCAAACAGGGACCTGGTGTCAGATACCATACTCAGCTGAGTTTGAGCACAGCTCTTCTGCTAACCAGGAAAAAGTCTCAGCCATGGCTTACAGGGTGGGTGTACATCCATTGCACAATGCTTTGC
Source organism: Callaeas wilsoni (assembly GCA_013398955.1). NCBI lineage: Eukaryota > Metazoa > Chordata > Aves > Passeriformes > Callaeidae > Callaeas > Callaeas wilsoni. Next base: position 333,884 of record VWPU01002214.1, read on the forward strand.
TTGCAATTCCTCCTGAAGGAGTTAACGCATTTTGTAAAAATAATGAAAGTTCTTCAAGCCAAACAGGAAAAAGGAAGAATTTGGCTCTGCAGCTCACAGATGTCATTGTGAAGGCAGAAAGATAGCTCTATATCCCTGCTACAGTTGGAAGGGGAATTGGGATTTGCTGCATACTTCCACTCCTCCTCCAAACAGAAAAGGCTCCAATTGCAATATCTAGATGAAAACCTGTCTCTCACACCAAGAACTCACAAAGAGAGCCTTCATTTTTGAATCTATCTATTGTACAAAGGTTAAGCCAGCAGGGATTCAGTGAAACTTGAGCAAGATAAGACAAAAGGAAAGAAATCCCAGCTGGGGTTTCAGTTAGGATCTAGAGCAACTCCTTTTCCCAGGGTGGCAGTGGTTTCACACACATCCTGATTTGGTGGCAGCCCAGCTGGGGTTTTAGAGGTCTCAGTGGTACCTGTGTTTCACACTAAGGGGGCAAATGCAGGGTACTGCACCTGGGAAGGAATAACCCTGGGCATCAGTACAGGTTGGGGGCGGACCTGATGGAAAGCTGCTCTGTGGAGATGGACGTGGGGGTCCTGGTGGACAACAAGCTGTCCATGAGCCAACAGCGTCCTTGGGACCAAGAAAGCCAAAGGTATCCTGGGGTGCATCAGGAAGAGCATTGCCAGCAGCTCGGGGGAGGTGGTCCTGCCCCTCTACTCACACCTGTGCAGCCTCACCTGGAATGGTGTGTCCAGTTCAGGAGTCCTCAGGACAAGAGAGACATGGAGCTCCTGGAGTGGGTCCAGTGGAGGGCAACAAAGATGATGGAGGGACTGAAGCTTCTTTCTTACAAGAAAAGGCTGAGGAAGCTGTACCTGTTCAGCCTTAAAAAGAGATGACAGAGAGGGGACCTCATCAATGTTTATCGGTATCTAAGGGGAGGTAGATCTAAGTATCAGTATCAGAGGATGGAGCAGGCTCTGCTCGGTGGTGCCCAGCAACAGGACAAGAGTCAATGGGCAGAAATTGATGCCCAGGAAGTTCCACTTGAACATGAGGAAGAACTTCTTTACTGGATAGGTGACTGAGCACTGGAACAGATTTCCCAGAGAGGGTGTGGAGTCTCCCTTACTGGAGGTATCCAAGAACTATCTGGACACAATCCTGCGCCGTGTGCTCTGAGATGACCCTGCTTGAGCAGGGAGGTTGGACCAGATGACCCACTGTGATCCCTTCCAGCCTTACCCAGTCTGTGGTCTTGTGACTCTGGGATTCTGTGAGGTTCGCGTGAATTCACCACAATCAAAGTGTAAGATGCTGATGTAGCCTCAGTTTTTCTGCTCAGATTGGTTCTTCATGTATCCTTCTTTGTCACCTGCTTGCCACCGTGCGGAAGTTTGAACAGCACCATGAACTGTGGCTCATGAAGATCCCTGTCCTTGCTGATGGCCCCAGCAGGATGTGTGTGGTGACCAGCTACTCACCTCCCCTCTTGTTTGTCCAATGGTCTGAAAGAAAGCTGTTTGGGGCTGCGGGAGGATCAGAGAATTAGGTTTGTGGGTACCTGAGCCTTTTGCATGAGCTTGTGTGTTCCTGCTGGAGGAATGTCATACTCTTCAGACCTGTCCACCTGTTAAAACACACATGTACACACCTGTTTGGACAATTGTATAGAGCTTGTTGCTTTAGTGATCTACACTAAACACACACAATACGTTCCTTGCAGATGTAGCTTTGCCAAGCTGGCATGATTTTTTTTTTTTTTATGCACATTGATTCTTTTTGTGGTCAGCTATGGGCAGGCAAGGAAGTACAGAGACCTATTTGAACTGTGAGCTACAGGCAGTGCCTTAGTCCTACACAGCAGTCAGAGGTAGAAGAAATGGAATTTTGAAAGGCTTTAAATATGGGTGGATTTTTCTCAGCTCTCTCAGAGATGGGTGGCCTTCTCTATCCCATCCCCAACGAGAAAGTTTGTGTTTGTCAGACAGAGTTTCCTCTGCCTAAAGAAAGCCAATTAGAAAGTACTGCTTTCAGCATTAACATCTACCCTTTGACATTTCTTCCCCTAGAACTTTCTTTCCAAAATCACCTACAAGCAGACAAGCTACACAGACCACTAATTAAACTTCTGAAGCATTGAGTAAGCAGAGATTTTAACAGAGCCCAGCTAATGCTCACAGTTGGTCATCTACAACTTCTTGCATCTGTAATCTTCCCTCAGTCTGCCTGGCCAAAAACCTTGGGGTGCCAGGACTCCATCTCCATTCACTCGATGATTCGCGTGGGTCCTTTCAAGTCAGTATATCCTGTGGTTCTGTGATTCTGTGATTTTCTCAGTGGGAATCTGACTGACCATCCACTGCAAATACTGTCTTGTGCTGCAAACTCAACAGCAAATTTAAAGAAGTACCTGTAAGTTGTAAATGTCTTTTTTTAAAAGCTGCTTTCACATACTAGAAAGGAGGCATTCTATGTACTTGACCATTATGAACCCTGCGCACATCCTCCCTGGAGGCACAGTGTTAGGGATGTTCAAACAGAACTCACTTGGGGGCTGCACAAGCAACTTGAAGGGGACTTTTAAAGTCATTTATGCAAAACAGACTTTGCAGTAACTTGTTCTTTAGCAGGAAGGTGTGGCCAAGGAGGTGTTGTGTATGAGTCTGTGCTCTGATAAATTAGGATATTAGAAACAAAAGATCACGGAACTTGGAAGCCACCAGGAAATCTCCTGATTTCAAGCACTCTGCTGCAGGTCACTTTAGCTGAGATGCCTGCAATTCCTGTACTGACCAGGGCAGAAGGCACCAAATGCAATTTGGCATCTTTTTATTTCTCTCTGGTAATTATTTGTTTGAGCAAAATTGCTCCAAAACTGAAACACGATTCAGTTCCATTCTCTCCCTTTAGCCTCCATCTCTAGCTGTTATATTTTTAAAGAAGTTCCTCTACTGGCTAGAAATCTGGAAAGCACTTCCCTCCCCCCTCACCTCTTCCTCCCCCTCAGTCTGGCTGAGGCGTTGCTATACAAACACGTAGCCACGAGTTCATCTGTGTGTACCAGAATCCTTCCCATTCCATTTTTCACAACCTCACTGAAGGAACATCCAACTCACATCTCAGCTGAACTTTTGAACCCACCAAGGCTGAGATAGCTCAAAATCAAGTAGAACAGGCTGAAGGGTGCCTATCGGTTTGAGGAGCAGCTAAGCAAGTGCAAGTCAGAATTCTGTCCTCACTGATGTCTGATAAGGAAGAGCTGGTAAAAGGCCTGATCATTGTCTAATCTTCCTCACATAAAAATGTCATGTGCCTTCTGCTTGAAAATGCACTGTAAAGTGTGTGTCCTTTTGCCCTGAGCAACACATTTACAGAGCAGTAACAGAGCCGAGCAATTCACTAAAAGAAAGTCTGGTCCTTCAAGACCCTAAATGGCATGTATCACTTGTGATTAGTTAGATGGCTACTGCTTTTTTCTGAAGTTGTTAGTCATAAATGCTGGTCTTAGAGCTTTGAACCCAGAGTCAAGGAAGAACAGGGTAATTTTGTTGGTTGGCATTGTATACTCAGAGCTGACCACATCAACAGGACTGTGGCCACGCTCATGTTCTTGGACTCCTGGGCATAAAACACAAACACCTATGAAACAGATACCTCAAGTTTCTTCCCTGTCTTGTGTCCAGGTAAAGGAGACAAGGGTTGAATCACTTCTTAAAAAGTTTCAAGGGGGAAGATGCCAGAGAGGACATACAGAGGACACAAGCAAAAGTTTCTGATTGCAATCTGTTTAAAAGGCTTCTTTTGACAAAGACTGGGTGTAGCCTTAAGACAAAGTAATGGAGGAAGTAGGGACAGGAGAAGAGAGCAATAGGTAAGCTGATTGCAGCTCTTGCAGCAAAACTGGACATGCTCTTTTTGCCAGCCATTTCAAAACAGTTGCTCAGAATCAAACAGCCAGCTCTAAACCAGCAATTCATTCATTTAATAGCTTTAGAGGCTGTTCCCTATTAAACAAGGCATGGTAAATCTGTTTCAGATTAGAAGAGCAAATGAGTCACAAAAAAATCCCACTTTGGTGTTAAGTTTTGGCCTGTACAAGCTGCATCTCAAACAGATGCTGTGTCCATTCTGCTAAATATAAAATGGCCAGACCCCAGTGTCTGGCCTGACACCGAGTGGCGTGGCCTGACTTCAGTCTTCGGGCGAGCCCTCTGTGTCACACTGGCCCCACATGTTGTGTGGCGTTTGGCCCTGGCTCCCTTCTGTGCTCCAAGTGGTATCCCTTCAGTCCTAAGATTTATCTTTAGTTTTGTGCTGTGTTTTTGAGTACAAAGGCTCTGGAAAAATCTAACGGCTTGTTGCAACCCACAAGAGCGATGTTTTTATGGCCCGAAGCTGAAGGGGTGTGTTGCATCCCCCAGGGTATGCGTGGGGCTCTGCAGGAGGATGGGACAGCCTTGGGAGACTGCGTGGGCTGGAGTGCGGTGTCTCCATCCTGCCTGGTGGCACCTCCTGGGAAGAGGGCAGGCCAGAGCCAGGGACCAAACCAGAAATTCAGCGTGTAGGAAGGCAAGGGTCTGGGTATTAAGCTCTCACCCTGTCCCTTTCAGCCTACACACATCCAGAGGAACTGAGCAGGCTCCTCTGTGGGTTTTATTGTCACCTGCATCCACCTGGAGTTAAACACTGAGCAGAGGACAGCCCCTGCAAACCTCTCAAGCCCTCCGTGCTCTTCAAAAAACTTCTCGCTAATGAAGAATTGCAGCAGGTGAAGCACCACCTCTGCTGAAAACCTCTGGATAGGTGGAAAACACTGGGAAATTTCAGCAGCATTTCAGCTTCCATCTGCCTGAAACTGGGTGCCAAAAGGAAGGCAGTAGTCTTATTTCTCACAGCAACTGAAATTTTTGATACGTTTACCAGCTTTCAGTTAACTCAAGAGCAACTCTGATACATTTTTTTAGCAGAATACAGACACTCCCATAAATAAAACATAACTGCTGTATTTTTATCAGAAAGCAAATGTAAAAGTAAAATGAATGATTTCTCAAGGTACCACGGAATAGAGATATTTGCAACCCAAATCATACCTCCAAGAAATTTTTCCTCCTAAGGCAAAAAGAAGGAGAGAGGTTCTTTGCGGTAGGAACCATCCAGCTAGTGAAACCATCAAAGATGAGTGATTGTCAGGTTGGTGTCTACCATCTGCAAAGGATCATGTCACTTAGTGGAGTTTCCTGACACTTGTCCTTGCAAAAGGACTGCTGGTGGAAAGACTGGCCATGTGAATAAAGAGACAATGGAGAATATAGCTTGTCTCCGGTAACATTTTTGACACTGTCACCCATAGCATTCTTATTTTCAAGTTGAGAAAGTGTGGGAGGATGAATGAGTGTGCTTGAAAAATGGTTGCGATGCCAGGCCTAAAGTGTGTCATTATCAGTGGCTTAAAATCCAGCTGAAGGCCAGTAACAAATGGAGTATTGAGGACATCCAGGATTTTTCAATGTCTTCATCAGTGATTTGGATGATGAGACAAGGGGTGTGCACCCTGCAGAAAATTCCAGATGATGCTTAGCAAGGGAAAGTGATTGATATCCCAAGTGACACCCAGAAGGACTTTGAGAAACATGAAAACTGTACCAGCAAGAACTTCCTGAAATTCAGCAGAGAGAAGTGTCAGGTTGTGTGCTTGGGGTGGAACAGCCCCACACATCAGCACAGGTTGAGAGCTGAAGGGCTGAGACTTTATGAAAGGGAATCTGGGGGTCGTAGTGGCTGCCAAAATGAGCAAGGAGGAAATAGTCTGCACTCATTACAGGTGGTGCAAACAGCGCATGGAGTTATATCAGGAGAAGCAGATTCAGGGAAATTATTACCTCCTTTATTAATCCCTGGTGGGACCAATTTTGGACCCAAGAATGGGTCCACAGAACTCTTGGTTCTTGGTCAAGAACCTTAAAAACTCAGCAAAAGGCTGCAAAGGTAGTTATGGAGGTAGGGCAGATGACCTTCCAGGAGAAGGTTGGGGAGCTGAGCTTGTTTGTCCTGTGAGAGGAGATACAGGGATGGTCTAACAGCAGGCTACATCTGTGTGAGAGGAAACTGGAGGGAGGATGAAGACAAACCCTTTTTGGTAGTGGCGGAGAATATAATGGGGCAACAGCTATAAATCATGGCTTGGGAGGCTGAGATAAGTCTGATGTTTAAGACAGTAACAAAAAGCTAAAGGAAACCAAAATAAGTTCTGCTCAGTGGAAGGAGCAGGCCCAAAGGAAAGCTAACACAGGAGGGCATAGAGTAGATCACAACAGTGTTGGGATCACCACTATAAAACAGAGTGAACAGTGAAGGGTGCCAAGAGTGCTTAAAAAGATGAACTCTGGAGGCTCCACCTACTTGCCAAAATAACCAGTTTCTGGACTGAAATTCTACTGTGCAGCATGTCCTCTGGATATGGGATGAGGCTTAGAGTTTTTAAAATTCCAGGCAGAAAGTTTTGGAAGAAAAATCGTCATTTCTGACCCACTTCTTAATGTTCAGCTCAAGCATCTAATAGAGCAAACATCTGAGGGTTAATATGAGCAGGTCAATATAATTTAAAACCTGTAAATATCATATTTCTTTTTTGAACAAATAGGTGGTCAACATTGGCAGAACTGCTGCTAAGGATGGGCTTTAGATGGGAAAATTTGGTTAAAGTTATTGTTAGGAGGGGGTTGCACTGCCTTTTTCCAGCCCCAGTTGTCACTGGAAAGAAAAGAGCTCCCTGTAAATAGAACTGATTCAGAGGCATCAAACTGGGGAGCAGCAGCTGGAGCAGGAAGGAATTCCAGTGAAAATCATGAGGATGAGGATGTCACAACAACTGAGAACTTTCAGGGCTGTGTTGGAGGGTATCCAATGAACAGAGCTAGAAAAATTCTAAGGCCTGCCTTACTTACAAAAAGTACAGGCCAAGCAGAGTAAGAAGGAACAACCGAAGCAGTGTTAACAGCAGCTGGAAAAAATGCATCTTAAAGGGCTACTTGTGTTTATTTTCTATGAAGCACAGTCCTTTAAGCTGTATTCTAAATGACCCTGGTGGAAGATCCAGTACTCAGACACATCATTTCTCTTCACAGCGCATTTCACATGCCCAGCAGTGATCACAGCCCGGGGGCCAGGAGCTCCCACTGCTTCTAGTGAGATACAGGTGCACAGACTGCTGCTGCTGCTTCCTGTGTCCTCACTGCAGTGGACTGATCACCAGTGGTGTTAAATGGAAAAAGCAGCTTTTCAGGAAGTGTGTGTTGATCCTTGTTACCTCACTGAACTCTCTAAGTGTTTTCCAGCATGACTGAGGATTTAATTTAGCTTTTCATCACTCAGTGCTGAGACATAACATCCATAGGTGCAAGGCCACAGGTGTTTAACAGTGTGTAGCAAAGCTTTACAAACGTGGCTAATTATTGTTCATTAATTTTGGTATTGCATTGCTGGGTAGAGCTAAGGTTAGGTTAAGGTTGGTTTACTAAGTTGAGGCTAATTTATTAGATTAAGGTTAATTTAGTAAGCTAAGGTTAATTTACTAAGTTAAGGTTATTTTACTAAAAATCAATCTTGAGAGACATTTTTGGCAAAAATTACTACTGAAGTGGTGAGGAAATTCCCTATCCTTTTCTGCTTGGGAACCAAGGCCAGAATATAAGACTTGATTACTTTGAGGTTATTGGTAATTACAAGTATTGGAGCTAGCACAAATATTAGTGTTGAGGGATGAGCAGATTCTGAGTGCACGTAGGCACGCCTTGTGTAAAGGCCTGAATGTTGTAATCCACCCCCGCGTGGTCTGTGGTACTGGGCAGCCTTGCAGAAAGGGAGAGTCTATCCCAGCAAACAGCCCCATGTATCATGGAGCTTGGACACATCTGAGCCACGAGAGAAGAGATCTGAGCAGGATGATTAATACAGCATCGCCCTGGGAGAGTAATGTGAGCATACTGAAACAAAACACTTCATGCTTAAAGGCCCTGTATCTGAAAAGACAGCCTGTACCACACTTTGTGTCCCTTCAGCTCTGAAAGATCCTGAGCAAATTGATAAGGAAAGAATTAAGAATATTTGTTACTGAATGTAAGATTTCCTGTTAGTGCACTTTCCCTGATGGAATTCATTTATGGCTTTGTTTATCCCACATATCATAGGTTATTTTTATCTCAGAAGAAGCTCTTTAAAAATTACCAGGGTTTAAAAGAGGATAAAAATCTGTTGCATTTTATATTGCCAATTTTCAAACATGATATCTCAAGCTATTTGGACAGAACTTCAAAGCCACCTTGTCAGAAACTTAAATAAGTCCTGAAAAAAATTCTTAACTCAGAAAGGAAGCCTTGACCATAAGTAATTAATGCATTGTGAAAAACATAAAGATCTGTCTGCAGCAGTATTTTAAACAGGGAATTACAGTAAAATGGGGAACATACTTTAAGGTAGCATGGAAATAATCAAAAACCTTTAACTAGATTTTTTGGCTGCAAAACCAGATATGCCATATCTGATTCTTCCTGCTGGGTTATCACTGTCATTAGTTCCAGGACAGAAAAGCCCACGGCAGCCAAATTTAATCTTGTGTTCTTTCTGTGGCATTTGATGCAGGCTGGGAGAAGAGACAGCTCTTGCCCCACATCCCTGGGCAGCGGTGAAGCTGCTTTACAGCAGTTTATTCTCAACGGTGATAGGAGATTTTCTAGATCTTTTCTGTCTGCCACTATTAGAAACTCAAGACAAAGGCTGAACCCAGACTTGAGCTGCCTGAGACCCATTATTGATTGGCTTTCATGAGGTTTTAGCTTAATCCCAGTCTTGGCCATGCTGAAAGCTCCAGATGCAGACATGAAAGCCAGACAACATCCATTCCTTCTCTATGTGTGTGATGGTTTCCCAGGAAGGATCCCAAAGAATTCCTGGGATACCTGCAGGGAGCCCACCCAGGTCTATCTACCGCCTCTCCACAACCTCAGGCAAGAGCTCAGGTAATGACAAGCTTGAGTGATAAACGCTCAGGTGATGGAGGAATCTCGAGGGTTTTATCCCCAAAGCACAAGATTTGTAACCCTATCTGCCTCATGATAAAGTCCTTCAGGGCTTTTTCTAGGTGAGACCATCCACATCCTTGGTTTGGACCCTCTCTCATGTAAATTGGCAAGAATAGGTTATCAGAATTTCTGGTCTATGGAAGGTGCTCTGGAAGATGGATCCTCACCTGTATCCAAGTGGCTTCAAAGAAGTGTCTAGCTCTCGGTGACTGGCCACTGTCAGTGCTGCAGGGAAACTTGTGCTCTCTGCCTGGCTCGTCACACAGGACCAGCAGCACACTAAAAGCCCATGGAGGAAAAAAGCCCAAACAATGTGTCTCATGATAACTGCTGGTACCTAAAGTGCCCTGGGTTCTGCAGCTGCCAGTGCCTCTTGTTAGAAGTTTGCCAAAGCAGAACTTTCGTCACCAAAAGGGGAAGTGTCCTTTTTTTCCCCAGCAGCTGCAGTGTACTGAGCTAGACATTTTTAGAGCCACATCGTGTGTGTGCCCATTGCCAACATCCAGCAGTTATGTTATGCACTCAAGACTTTTCCTGGCGAAGTATCAAACCTCCCTGGAATAATCTGAAGGGGCCTCAGTTCGTATGTTCCCTGGTACTGCAGAAAGGCTGAGCCAGGGCACGGAGTGTGATACTGAGTCTGCAGATCTGGTAAATATTTAAGGTTAGGATTAACCACTATTTTAAAACACCTCTTTCTCATAAACATTCGCTTATGTTATGACACCCGATGTCCTTCCTGCAGCTGAATAAGGATAATGATTCATTGTTGCCATTGATGTGTGTTTCTGTTTAAATACTTAAATCAGGTCCTTAATATAGGACGTTTGTTTAGAAAAGTGGAAAAGGAACATCATATCTATCCCAGTCTGACTGGTTGACTAAAGATTTGAGGTGCTTTCAGTTAAGAGGAAAACCTGGGCATTGTGGCCTGTTCTTTGTTCAATCCTTTTTTCTTTTTCTTTTTTTTTTTCTTTGTATGAGAACCGATTCCTGCTTTTCTGATCATAAGAGGGAGGGATGTAGTAGCAGAAAGCATGAATAAAAAGAGGTGGGAGGGATCTGGTAGCTGAAGTAAAAGTCAACTTCATCTTCTTTAGACTGTTTCTCACTTAAAGGATAAACACATGGCATAGCTGCTGGGTTTTAGAAACTTGAACTGCATTTAAGATGATTTTAAGTGTAGGAGCTGGAAGTGGGCAGCCCAGCTGGCAAGGGCTTTGGGCAACATGGGCATACGTCACTGTACAAAGCAGACAAAAACCAAGTAACTCTGGAAGCTGAAGATGATTTTTCCTGCTTCTTTCTTTGTGTTCAACCTTCTCACAGTGCAAATATTTAATTATTGCTTTGTGCCCAGTTTATTAATGGAGTAAATGATACAAGAAGCAAAACAGCATAAACATCACCAGACCATGTGGAGAAGGGAGGCTCAGACATTCTGGAAAATGGGATGTGATTCTTCAAAGGACTGAAAGAAGGTTTTCATCCAGCTTCCTATAGAAAGAGGATTAGGGAAGCTCAAGCTGTTTCTTGTTTTTGTAACCATTTAAACAGTAAAAGACTTCAGAAAACAAAAGTACCAAAAGCAATGTAGTGCTGCATAAAAAGGGATTAAAAAAAGATACTAGATGGAAACACTACTGGAAGTACTGACTTACTATAAACATTTGGAAAAACAGGCTACTAGCCTTGAGGCTTTGAGTAAAAATCAAGGCTTTAGTCTATTGACAGGAAACCAGAGTTGGAAAGAAATTCACAGTATTTCCAAATATTACCTTTTTTCCCCTTAAAGTGAGAATGCTGCCAGCAGCTCTTAGTGGAAAGAACAGACCACGTATTTTCATATCATATTATAGAAAGCTAGAGTTGAAGAGAACTCAGAATGGGAATCTGTGCTTCTTTGGAAAAAGGGTCAGGTAAATGTAATCATTGCTTATCAACACTTTTTTAAACTCCATTAAACTCCTCCAGAAATAGTTTGGGGATTTTCTAGGTTCTTCTGAGATACATTATTTTAAGAAATTATTTTTCATTTTTTCTTCCTGTTAGTTCTTTCTTATCATAGGCTGAGGGCACTTGGAGAACAAGTTTTCCTTCTAATATGTAACATTCTTGATAACATTTCCAAGTACAGGAAGGCCAGCAGTTTCCAGGCTTTCCTTCTCTCTGTGTTTCTGTTTTTCTACTGGTTCTTTTCCTCTTTTAGTATATAAAAGCACAACAAACTTTATTTTTAAAACATTTCCTCATAAGTCCTGTTGCCCTAAAGAGCTTGCCAGAATCATAGTTCTTCACTCTCTGTTTTCTTTACATCTTTATTAACTTGCAGTATCCAAAGCTGGCACTGAAATCTGGAAGTCAGAGGTGCTGAAGGGTCCTCTGGATTTGTTACTCAGAGGGGATAAACGAAGGGCAAAGTTTACCTCCTATGTCTAGCTTACAGTAGTCCTGCTAATATGGCCCAGGGTTTTCTTAGTTTCCCAAGTATCATTCTCTTTCGTATTCAGTTTGTAGAGCCTGTTCTCTGTTACTGCTGCCTTGAGAGATTCTCTTTTTTCCTAATTAGTCCATGATTTCTCATTTCTATGTTTTTTAATAAATTCACTAATTTAGGGCATTTCTTCTGCTTAATGAGATCAGTTTGAGTGTTGAACCTGCCTGTACATGTTGATGCCAGTTGCTCATGTAAATTGGACTGCTCTTCTAGTGATATAAATCACAATCTGAAAGGAGCTATTTTATGTGCCATCTCTGTTGGGTAGCAATTATAGCACCCTGCTCTGACTCATATCACTGAATTTTGTGGTTACTTTATAGTATTTTTTTGTAGACCATCTATCCCAAAGCTTTATTACTAGTGCAATGAATTACATCAGATGCTTCCCTGTCATCAGCTGATTAAGTGTGGTGGATTGACCTTGGCTGGCCAGCAAGTGCCCATCGAGCTGCTCTTTCACTCCTTAGCAGGACAAGAGGAGAAAATGAGGTGAAAATCTTGTGGGTTGGGATAAAAACAGGGAGATCACTCACCGGTTACTGCCAAGGGTAAAACAGACAATACTTGGCAAAAATTAATTTAGTTTATTGTTAATTAGTAACAGTGAGAAATTAAAGAAAAACTAAACACACTTTCCCTCCATCCTCCTTCTTCCGAGACTCAACTTCACTACTGACTCCTCTACCTCATGCTCCTCCAGAAGCACAGGGGGATGGAGAATGGAGGTTGTGGTCAATTCATCACACGTTCCTCCTTATGCTCTTCTCCAGCTCCAGCGTGGAGTGCCAGTTACGCAATCCTTCATGGACTGTTCCAGCATGGCTCCTTTCTACAGCCTGCAGCCCTTCAGGGTCAGACTGCTCCAGCATGGGCTCCTTTCCATGGGCCACAGGTCCTGCTGGAAGCCTGCTCCAGTCTGGTCTCCTCGTAGGCTTCAGCTTCCATCAGGACACATACCCTGGCTCTGGCACGGAGTCCTCCACAGGCTGCAGGTGGATCTGTGCTCCATCAGGGACCTCCACGGGCTGCAGGTGGATCTCTGCGGCCCCATGGACCTCCGCGGACTGCAGGGACAGAGCTGCCTGACCAAGTCCAAGCTTCTAGTGACTCTCTGCTCAAGTGACTGGAGCACCTCCTCCTTGTCCTTCTTCATCAACCTGGATTTCTGTTTTACACAAATTCTCACTCCTCTTTCCTCTGGCTGCTGTTGCACAGAAGTTTTTTCCCCCCTTTTTAAGTTCATTATCCCAGAGGTGCTACCACTGTTGCTGATGGGCTCGGCCTGGCCAGTGGTGGGTCTGTCTTGGAGCTGGCTGGCATTGGCTCTGTTGGACATGTGGGAAGATTCTGGCACCTTTCCCCAAGCCTCCCCTGTAAGCCCTGTACTACCAAAACCTGACCACGTGAACCCTGCACAGTGAGTTACTACGTCAGAGAAGGAACTAAATTCCATTAACACGCTTTACTCCTGCCAGACCATGCTGGCCATTTCTGAGCACCGTGTTTTCTTCCAACAGCTCACAGGCCATTTAATAAGTTGTTCCAATAGCTTTCCACATTCAACTGAATTCCTTGGATTTGTTCCTCTTCTTTACTTCCACCTCCTTAAATGAAGATAGGACACTCACCCTCACTAGTCCTTACTGCTGTCAGCCTTTAAAGGTTCCCTCTTTTAGGGATTTTTCTTACAAAAGCAGGTAAAAAAGAACACAGTTGGTGACACAATTTCTGGGTCCAGCAGGACATCTCTGTGTTCGTCATTCTTCCTAAGGTTTTTATTTGGCTGGAGTTTATGAGTTGTCTCTTTCTCCAATCTAGACAATGCCTGTTTCACACTGGAATTCTGCAAAAGGAGCCAGAGTTTTTGGCACACTCTTGATTGTTTTTTGATAACACAGCTCCTGCTGTAACAATCTGCCATTTGTCATAACCATTCAGTGAGCAACAAAAGGTCTCTGTTAAATGTTTAATGCCAGGCACAATCTCAGCAATCAGGGCTGGTAGACTTAGGAGACTATACAATATATGAGGTAGGAAGAAGACCAAGAAAAAAAAAACTCAAGAGGCAAAATGTGGAGTTGTTGTCTGGGTTCTGTGTAAATATAGCTGGATGCTTTATTATCTTTAAAAGTGGATGGTTTTTCCCTTAGTAATAGAAATAAGGAATCTAATGAGTGTGAATATTCTACTTAGTAAAATAAAAACTGCAAATCACAAATATCTTTTATTTTAGTCTCTGTAAATATGTTTGATTCAAAAAAATCAGCCATACCCTAGAATATTTCCATGTAAAAAGAATCAGTTATAACAAACCTATTGGTTAAAATTTAACTTTTGTTATTGGGTAGCAACATTGGCAACAACAGTGACATTTTTTCCTACAGCACTTCTGGTTTGCAGAACAGAATAAAATTCCACTGCAGCCCAGAGTCGTCTGTTATCCTTCTTCATCTGTGTTGGCCTTAGAAAAGTTTCATAAAGACCATATACTGAAACTTGATTTATAGACATGTGTTTTGTTTGGTTGGGGTATTTATTTGGGAGGGATGGGGGTGTTTGGAACATGTTGCTGTCTCAGTCCGGAAAATAATCATCATTGACTCTCCAAAGATATCATGAAAATGTGGAAAAGTGTTCAGGGTGCTTTAAGTTGATCTGAAGGAGCCCTTTAAGGCTGCAGCATGCCTAATAAGTGTGGTACAGATAACTTGCAAGTAACGGAAAATAAAATCCTTGAATTAAAGCTAAGATGAAGAGAAAAGTCTTTGAGTTTAAATTCTTACAACCCAAGTGCCATGAAGTGTGGAAGCCCTTAGCATAAAACCTCATTTCAGAGAAATTAGAACTGTAAATAGTGCCCAGTAAATAGCAGCAGTTTATGTTTTTATCACCAAATTGTGCAGCTGAGGAAGGCTTCAGCAACTGATGGCAACCTCTACTGTCCCAGAAAAAGCAAAATTCCCTTTAGAATTCTATTATTGCTCAACCGAGTCTTATTTAAATTAATTCTCTTCCCAAAGGAATAAGGTTTAGTGATCTTTTCAGGACATCATACTAAAGTGTGCTTTGTGTATTGAGTGTTTTGAAACAGCTTGGACCAAAATGCAGTTTTGCTCTAATAAAATGTAGCTGGACGAGTTCCATTACCCTCCCACTCTGAAGCCCACAGGACTAAATGGGTGTAACAAAAAGAAATACTTGGCCATTGACCTGCAAGTCCAGTGACTCATATTGGGTCACATAAAACTGTTTCCCAGTTAGAGGCTGTAACAGAGCGCTGCTGCTAACACTGAGCTTCCCTGCTACCACACAGAATGCGAGAGGCTTTAGGAAGGGATCCTTCCTGTGGATTCACAGAACCACAGGCAATAGTGGAGGCAGGAAGGAATTTCCAGAGGTCACCTGGTTCAACCCTCTGTTCAAGAAGGAGCACCTAGAGCTGGTTGCCCAGGATCATATCTAGTTGGCTTTTTGTTACCTCTGAGGAGAGAGGCTCCACCACTGTCCTGGGCAACCTGTGGCAGTGCTGAGACACCTGCATGGTAAGGAAACATTTCCTGATGTCCAGTTGAATTCTCCTGTCTTTCAGTTTGTGCCCATTGCCTCTGCTCCTGTCAGAGCTGAGGGGAGGAGAAGTGAGAAGAAGGCATGGAGATTAGAAAGGCCATGTTGTATTGCCAGCTGACATCTTCTCCAAACCCAGTATTGAGTCTTCATACTTCGGGATTTTTCCCTGTGACAGAGTCCTTGCTTATGGGGCTGGACAGCCCGTGGGAGTTTTGATTAGAGGCTCTCAAGACCCATCAAGCTGGCTCAGTACGGAGCTGACTGTTTTTACAGATTCCCATCTTTGCTGGTGCTCTCCACAATGCAGAGACATATAGAAAAATCTCCACCTGGGCAGTTCTGCCAGGGTCTGATCCCTGAGTTTGCTCTTCCCACAAGATCCTGACTGTATGCTCCAGCAGATGAGCTATTCTGCTCTGGACAGGGAGGAAGGGAAGGGATGTCTGAAGTGAAATCTATCCCTATGTTTGTCTGCCTGCATTTTTGTGCCATTCCCATCTCCGTTTCCTTTCCTAGATCCGCTCACCTGGGGTGTGTGGAAGCACAGTCCTTCTCCATTCACGAGAGCAGACAATGCTGTATGGCCCCATGAATTTTATTTTAGAATTTGAGGTTTTGCGTTATGTATGAAGATTGCCTAATCCAGCACATCAGCCAGACAAATTGGCCAAGCATGTTACTGGGGGGCTTTCTTTTTTTGCTCAACCAGGGAGCTAAATGCTTTCTGTGCTGGGAAAAATTATCAAGAAATATTGTTTCAGAGAAAATGTTTTGGAAGCATCATCCCAAGTGGGGATTAGACTTGTTTTAACTAGGGTAATCTGGAATTGGAAAGCCTCACAGACATCTGAGAGTGCCTGGTGACATGTGGAAGCATAAAGGTGAGACTGACTCATAAAAGTGCACTCGGGGCTGTTTTACAACAGCAATTCACAGTGTATCTGATCCAAAACAAAGCAGGATTTGCTTGCCCGCAGGGATCACTGTGTATATGCAGAGGAAACAAAGGGCTTACATCTTTCAACACAAAATATTTCAGTATAAATAGCTCACAGGAACGCAGCTAATCTCTAAGGCCTTCTGTCAACCAGCTGCAGAAAAGGGAGGAAAGGAAAATCTTTTAGGGAAAGGCATCTTCAACATGCAGGGTGGGCTTTTCTTGTAGCCAAAAAGACCCATTATTTCTGCATTTAAAAACTGTGATGGGTGATTACTTTAAGCAGGAGAGCCTCCTTCAAAAACCAGGGACTGTGTCTTCTCTGTCTCTGAGAGAGAGGACTGTAGCATGAGTTCTGAACAGTTTGATCTCCCACTTGTGCTCTGGGGTTATATCTGCCCAGTCAAATAAAAATCATCCAGGGAAGAAACTGAGGCAACTCAAACTCTGACTGCCCACACTACAAAACCATTTCTTCTCTCCCAGGATCTGTTAGAGACCAGCCCAACCAGCTCTGCTTAAGACAAATGCTTGGCATGGTGTGGGTGACACCTTCCCCAGAAAGCCTTTCCCACTGGCAGTGAAGGTGAGACCAAACCAGATGCCTTACGTTGCCTTTATCATCACCCCTTCTGTCTCTGAATGCCCCGGCTCTTGTGCTTTCCCCTAGGAATGCACCCTCAGGTTCGTATTATAAAATCACCGCCCTGGTGTACCCTGTGACAGGAAAAAAGGATCAGTTCCTAGAGGGAATAAGTTTTTAGTGTCCCACAGGGCAGCACAGCTGATTGCCTGATGCATGGGCTGCTTTTCAGTGAAACTGTGGCATTTGTGGGGCACAAAGACAAATTCTAACTGTCCATCTGCTGTCAGCCACAGAAAGTTGTCTAGGAGGGATGCGAGGAAGAAAACTGTCTGAAAGTCAAACAAAGGCACCCAAGTAGTGTGGGCTTTGTGTGTATGCACCTTTGAGGTGCACAGCCTTGTCAGAACAGCCTAACATTTCCATTCAAACATAAATCCAGACTTCTGGAAAGCATGGAAGCACAAATTTGAGAACTAACCTCATAACCTCATTCTTATGTGCTAGGGTAACAAGCTCTACAGATCTGGGGTTGGCTCCTCAGGTTACTCGAACCAGGTGACTGCAAAACCTCAGAGGACTGAACTTCTGATTTTCAAATGTTTGTGAAAAAAAATTAATGGAAATCAGAAACAGATTTCCACAGGCATGGGGAAGAAGAAGGAACAGACTAGTTTTGGGGGGAGTTGCCTATTTGCTAGATACACGTGCAGACCACATGTTTTTCTCAGCATTGTTTCAAGACCATTTAATTGACAACATATTAGCCTGGGAAAGAAGAACAGCTGTCAGAAGGTTCAGAAACACTCTTTCCCATGGATACCTTGGCTCATGGTGTTGCTATGGAGCAGGTAAGCAGTGCCATGGCACTGTGGCCCAGAGATCTCAGCATTTGTTGGTGTGGAGTCAAGGTGGGGGATACCCCTGGCAATCGGGTGGATTGGTCTCAGTGCTTTCCTTCTACCAGAACTGTCACTGTTCCATGCTCTGCAAGGGAGCCAAGCTCATTCCTCAGGTGGGCAGCAAACGGAAGGAGATGTTGTTCATGCCACAATGACAGCAAGACTGATGTGGTGATGGTTGCAAGGAGGACTAATTGCTCAGGAGAGTCATTAAATTGTGAAAGTTGGTTTCTGCCAGCTTAGCTTGTCTCTTTCTGATATGCACACACCCTGAGGCGGCGGGCAGGGGTGCCTACATTTGAGGAAAGGCAGGAATAGCTCATTGGTCTGTTTAATATTTCAGCCGCACAGGTACAAGAACTGTTCTATGCACAGCAGGAATATTGTGGAAAGTAACTGACTAATCACACTCTGAGATATGCTCAACTTTTACTTGAATGCCAATGTTTTCCCCATCAAAAACATGATGCTCCTTGGCAGGATTCCGCATTTTACTCTGGTGTTAATCACAAGGCAGCAAAAGCACATTTCATCATGCAGTGAGAGGTGACCCTGCAACCAAACAAACCACTCTTAGGGAACCTGTGGCCAGCATTGGCCAGGCCTCAGGAACGCCAAGGCTCAGGCTTTACATAAACGTCTCTCACAACGAAATCCAGAGATAAGATTCCATAAACAGTGCATAAATATGATCTAAACATGTAGAACAAGCACTGCCTACCTGACAGGAACATGAAGTACATGGGTTTGCTACATTGCTGTCCTACTCTGTATTTATATGCCTGAAGCAAAAGAGAAATGGAGTTATCACTGTGCTGAGGATGAAGAGCCTTCTCCTGAGAGCAGATGGCTGCTGATGACTCCTGTGTACAGGCTGTCCTTTTGGACCCAGGCACCTTCTGGTCTTGGCTGTACCCTAACCCACACTCCAGAGGAGTACTGGAGCAGTGTCCCATCCAAAAATGGCTTATTTTAGGGTACTTTACAAACAGACAGAGGATGTGCTATACAAAAGGTGTTCCATATAAAGGTTGTCTGACATTATTCATGATGTAGCAGTGTTTCTTGGGCAAACAAGAGTTGTGCAGAGGAGCTGTGAAACAGTCTGAGAGAGATTCTGCCTGCATGTCCTGTCTTTCCACCGTGGCCCAAATAGAACTTGGACTGTCCTACCCACCTGATCTCTAGATCACAAGAATCAGCCTCCCCTTGCTGTGTCAATTGTCAAGGCTCACCATTCACAGCTTAGTGCACAAGGCTCTAGGGAGCTACAGTGGTTTAGCAAAGTGAGGGAATAAAGGGTTTCTAGGCTTTGGCTGGTGGTTTTACATATTTTTGAGATCTTCTTGCTGGACTCTGCTGTCTCCACCTTCTTTACCCTGCTATCTTGGCTGTCAATGACTGCCAACCACCTTACAGGCAGAGCAGTACATGGCAGAACTCTTCAGTTAGCTGCTCATGGAAATCAGCTCAGACCAACAAGCTGAAGGATGGAAGTAATTCATCTGATTTTCCACAAGAAAAAGAAACAACAGTCCCACAAGTGCATCATCCAGTAGATTGGCAGTGGCAAACATCTAGAAGGAATCACCACTGGTACGAGTGCATCCCAGAAGCATATCTAACTAGATGGATATTTCCGCTTGGGTCTCTATCAACCTGTCTTCTGCCTAAATACGAGTATTTCCAGGAGAAACAAAACCCAGAAGAGACCCTTTCCTGCCTGTTCATTACTCAAACACACTTCAGAAAGAGCCCTATTTCAGTTGAGATCTGTTCTACAGATCATCTGTCCAGGGCAAGACTCTCTTTCAGAGAGGTTTGCTCTGCATGTTGATTTGAATCATCTCCTAACTGCTCTTATGCCATTGCACTCGCTTAGGAAACTGATCCCTAAACATTCCAGCTCCTGGTCAGTTGACAGGGCATTTCTTTCAGTTCCCATTTAAACACGCACATATGTTCTTCTACTTGGAGTCTGCACAAAGCCCTGCATTGTGGGCTGCCTTGGGTTCTAGAACTAGCATAGGTGGTTTAAACTTGCCTTTTCCAAAGATTTGCCCTGCCTCTTTTGAGCAAAACAAAGCCTTTTGTATTTTTGAGGCCAAAATGATTCAAGAAGGGAAACCACAAGGCATTAAGAGCACCCAGGTCCTCTTCCATTGCAATTTGGAGTCCATTTCCCAGCCCAATGTGAACACAAGGGACAATTATATGGAACTGTCCTGCATAATTTGCTTTTAGAGCATTCCAGAAGGGAATATCTGAGAGCAGAGGTGAATGTTCGTGCCAGTTCTTCAGCCAGTCTCCAGAGCTGGTAGAAGAGTAGGTTTCTTTCCCCTTCCCGTGATAAAGAATTCCTATAACATCAGCATTGTGTGTTGATTTACCCTCTGAACCTCCAATATCGTCATGATTTTCATAACGACTTTTGGTAATGAGTAAGGTGAATACACTGGAATTAGAAAAGTACCTTTTGAATTCAAGATGTAGTTGATGGCATTTCTCTGGAAATGAAACAACAGAGGTTTGCTAAGGGAGAGGGCAGGACAGGAGGTGAAAAATGCATTAAAAATAAGTTGCAGGGAAGAGAAGATTATGGAGGTGGAGTTGCCTCGAGATTGTGCCAAACACAGACACAAACAGGTGCCTGTAGTAGCAATGTTTTGCTTTCTGAATCAGCCTGACCACAGAACTGGTTCAGTGACTGATCCTTGTGAAAGGCAAGCACAGAGGCTGTAAAGAACCAGTCCTCTGTCAGCACTACGTAGTACCAACAGCAACACTCACCCCGTCTGGGGAAACCTGAGGGCAGCACTGGCAGTCCATGGAGGTCGGGCAGGAACAGGCAAGGAAAGCTCGTATCACAGCATTGAGTAAGAAAGCACATGAAGTTCCAGTTGTGCCCATGTAGCTGCCTGGCATCTTGTCTTGAAGCCAGTCCTTCCAATCTGTCCTGGATTCCAGCCAAACCAAAAGTTCCCTTTGCATCAGGGACTTTCAGTGCAGAAAACCTCTAGCAGAGAGCCTCCTGCTCCTCTGTGGCATGGGAGGACATGCCCCACTGCCTACGGCAGTCCATGCTGGAGGTACATGAAAGACAACAGCACAGTCACATGTAGTTACTCACCACCAAGGGTGCAAGCAAAGATACAGTATGCGACCTGAACTTGCCAAGGGATGAGAAATGTTTCCCTTATTTGTGTTCTGACAAGATGTGAGTTTATAAAATATTGGGGAAATTCTATCCCTATTCTCTGTGTGTGCATGTAACCGTGGTGTTGCACAAAGAAGTGTGTGGCTTGGAGGGCTAGGGACAAGTTATATGGAGGTTAAAGTAAGGCAGAGCTTAAGGGTTTAATTTTTGTGGAACTCATGAGGCTGGGCTCTGTGCCAGTTCATCTAAAAAAAATAAATTTCATGACTTTACTGCAGAAAGGCAGCAGCAAGTGCCCCAGACACGGAGGAGGTGCCAGGGCAGCAGCAGGACCTCCTTGGTGCTGGCTCGCTGCCCAGTGCTTTGCAGAGCTGCCTCAGCACCGTGGCTGTTACAGCTGCCCACGACTCCCCTGCCTGCCCTGGGCAGCTTCTCCAGGGCACAGCCCCTCTCTCGTGAGGCTTTGGTGTGCTGGGAAGCAACACCAAGCATTTGGGAAAAGGGTGGCAAGCGAGAGCTGGAGCAGATCCTGAAGGGAAGCCAAGCCGCAGAGATGATCTCATCTAAAGATTTCCCCTTCGCAGGGGCAGCAGCCAGGTTTGGTGCTGAACTCCTGGAAGTGTCCTGGAGGCAAGAGTTCTCCAGCCTTCAGTGACTGCTAATGAGTAGCTGATAAATTTGGGACAAGTACCTTTGACTGCAGAAAGCGAAGGCCCAGGTCATTGATGAGGCTGGAAAATGTCTAGTTTGCTGACAAAGCTGAATCACCAACAGTCATCACTGCAGAGTGTTGTACCAGGTCATACAGTTGAATACAAATTATAGTTGTTTGTTTGCTTGATTGTTTTTTAATCCATTCTATATTTAGACTATAAATAGATATGTTGTGATTGAAAGCTTAATCTCCCCCATTTATCTATTAAAGTGGTATTCAGTAACCTGGAGAAAAAAAAACTCAGTGCAATGCAATGACTAAAACACTCCTTTCAAAACACTTTACCATGTTTGCACATTTCTCAGCTGGGAAAATATATTATTCACCCATGCTATGGTTAGATAACCTAGGGCACATGATTGCAAAGGAACTAGTCCATTCTGAACAAGTAAGTATCCTAACTGGAAACACCTTAACCTAATAAAACACTTATGAAACTACAGCCTTATAATTTACCCTAATTAGCCAGTGACAAACCTTCTGGCCTCTGGTTAGATTGCTCTTTGCATCTGAGATTTCATTTGGTTCATGCTGGGTGCTGTGTAGACATTAATTTTCAGTGAATCAGCGAGAGAACCATAAGTCATCCAGCATGACTGACTCACAGTCCCATGATTTTTAGCAACAGACATAGTGGATAGTTTTAAATACATCTAGTAGCACCATTTCACTGGCATCAACATTTTAAAAAAAAGCAATTCCTCAGAGATACTCCACACATTAATCAGTGCAACAGAATTGAGTCTCATTCACCAGACATTAAGACCAGTTAGTTACCTGAATCCCTTTTGTTGGCAGGTCAGCTATAAAAATCTTTATATCAAATTAAACAATTTCTCTCTAGGCTTTTTGCTTGAAATAGCTTTAAAGCACAAGATACAATTCCTCCTAAACAATCCTGGGAGAAAGTAAACACACTGTGAATGATTAGCTAATTTGACCTCCACTTTCTAGTGGAACAATGTCTTTTATATGAAAAGTTGGAAAACACCAATGAAAACTGATGGGTGACTGCAATTAGCATTGCTGATTACTGTCGCTGTTTTGCCACCCACATTCTTTAAGAGGCTGCTAGAAAAAGGATCTCTTTTCAGAGCTCAGTTAGCAATGCTATCACATGAGGTGCACAGGTCATGGCTTTCACAGTGGCACAGCACTCTGAACTTCCATGCTCTGCAGTATTTTGTGCACAGGCCCATTTTTTTTTTTTCACTTGGACAGCAACATACCAGATTTAGTTACTTGATTTACTCCAGAGAGAGGACCTTCGCCCTCTTTGCCAGTGCCGGTTAAGAGCATGAAATGCTGTCTGGAGTTGCCAAGGATGAAATCTAAGTGAGAAAGCTCAGCTAGGAAAAGAAGGCCTGGTAAAAAAGGAAAACAATGGAGATTTATTGGCAACCTGAAAGCAGTGCTGACATGACATGGTACTGATCAGTGTCCTACAAGAAGGAACTTCCCAGAAGGGCTCTAAAGCAGTGCCTTGTATCAGAAACAGACCCAGGACCAGGTATCAGGACCAGGGCAGTGATTGACCCCCTATACTTGGCACTGATGCAGTCACACCTCAAATCCTGTGCTCAGTTTTGGGCCCCTCACTACAATAAAGACATTGAGGCATTGGAGTGTGTTCAGGGGAGGACAACAGGGTTGGGTAAGGGTCTGAAGAGTAAGTCTTATGAGGAGAGCACTGCAGGGAGCTGGGATGTTCATTCTGGAGAAAAGGAGGCTCGAGAGGACCTTATCACTTGCTACAAGTCCCTGAAAGGAGGTTGGGCTGAGGTGGGAGTTGGCTTCTTCTCCCAAGCAGCAAGCAATAGGACAAGAGAAAATGGCCTCAATTTGCACCAGGGGAGGTAGAGATTGAGTATGACGAACAATTTCTTCAATTAAGGGGTTGTCAAGCCTTGAAACAGGCTGCCCAGAGAAGGGGTTGACTCACCATCTGTCTTGGAGTGATTTATGAAGATAGTCTCTTCCCATCCCTGAAGGTATTTAAAAGATGTATAGATGTGGCACTTGGGGACGTGGTGTAAAGGTGATCATAGCAGTGCTGGTTAACGGTTGGACTAAATGATCGTTCAGGTTTTTCCCAACCTTAACAATTCTATGATTCAATGATTGTATGACTCAGGTGTCAGGAGGTAAAAGGTGGGACAGGGAGAAAAAGAAGGTAAGCATGAGCTAAAAAAGAGTGGAAATGCAGGAAAGGCTTTGGCAAGGTTAATGAACTTAACTGGAGTGAGAGCTTTGAGCACATGGACGGGAGGATGGTGAAAAAGAAGGACTCCTTTGGACT
This sequence comes from Callaeas wilsoni, assembly GCA_013398955.1. Lineage (NCBI taxonomy): Eukaryota > Metazoa > Chordata > Aves > Passeriformes > Callaeidae > Callaeas > Callaeas wilsoni. The sequence continues at coordinate 357,621 of VWPU01002214.1, forward strand.
TTGTCCATTGGCATTATATGAGGATGTGTATCATTTCTCTGTGTACTTGGGAGTGCAGCACTGGAGATACTTCACATGTTTGGGAATCTGGGTAGCTGACACTGGTAGGCAACACAGAGACGTTTTCTGTCCTGGCAGAAAGAGGGTTAATATTTGGACTTTGGAAGGGCTGAGAGAAAGTGGACTCATGGCCAGTGATTTCAGTACGGATGTAAATGTGGCACACAAATAACGCTTAGACTGAATAAATGCTCAAAATATTTACACAGCAGTGACACTGCTATGAAGGCAAAGGGACAAAGTCATGATCTGGTGGGCACGTGCAGTTTGTTAAGTGTTTGTGTGTGTAAGACAGACATAAATAAATTAGACATGGATGCAGGTATTTGTGAGATATTAACTATTTGTTCTCATAGAGATCTACTTCAGGGTAAGCGTGGGCACAAGGAACCTCAATCCATAGGGAGGCCTCACAAGCACCTGACCATCACACTGTCCATGGGACTGCAAGCAGACCCTGTGCCTCAGCAAAGTGAACAGCATTGAGACTGCCTGAAGCCATGTTAAGCCCCCTAAAATCATAGAATCATTTAGATTAGAAAAGACCTGCAAGGTCATTGAGTCCAACCATTAACTCAGCATTGCCAAGTCCATTGCTAAACCATGTCCATAGGTGTCACTTCTATGTGTCTTTTAAACATCTCCTGTTGTGGTGACTGAACCAACCACAGTAATGCCCAGGGGGTCACATAGCCCAGATAAAGAGGAAACCTATTGGTGGGCTAACTCCAAAGGTTAAATATCCCTCTGTGAGAATGGCTTCTCCCATCGCATTCCTGTGACCTGATGTAGGCTCGGGCTGTCTGATTGACAGGGGACAGACACCCCTTGTATCTCCTAAGGAAAGGTAGCCAGACCTGTCCTGCCCCTCCCTCCTCCCTATAGGTCGCTGCTGTGTCATCCCCGCCTCCTTTTTTGTGATCCTTTTAAGTGTATCCCGAATGGAAGCTCGGGCTCTCGTGTTTGGACCCCTTTGAGGGAGTTTCTACAATAAACCCTTGGAATACCAACCGGGGGCCGCCTCGCTCATTAATTTCTGGCTATGCTTGGACAATCATTGAGCCCCGGGCGCGCGTGGCTCCGTGCCTTCCACCGCACGGGCGAAGGAGCTGCTAGCGAGGCACACAGTGCCACAGAGTGTCCTCCTCTCGTGTTGGGCACCTCTGGACAAGCTGCAGGTTTTCCTGTGCTGGCGTATTAATATAATCTCCAGGGATGGTGACTCTACTACTTCCCTTGTCAGCCTGTTCCAATGCTTGGCAACCTTTCCAGTGAAGAATTTTTTCCTAATATCCTGTCTAAAACTTCCCTGGTACAACTTGAGGCCATTTCCTCTTGTCCTATCACTTGGTATCTGGGAGAAGAAACTGACTCTCACCTGGCTACAACCTCCTGTCAGGGAGTTGTAGAGAGTGAGAAGGTCCCCCTGAGCCTCCTTTTCTCCAGGATAAATAACCCCATGAGCTGGATGGGTTTAAGAACCCCAGTGAAGATGGCTGTAACCCTAATTCTCTCTAACTCCTGCTGAGGAAGTGCTTCTGCATTTACGCACTGGATGTCTGCAAAGCATCCCTGTTGAAGGCACCTGATACACCCTGAGAAGCAGCCAAGCTCAGATGGACACAAACAGCTGCTAACTCACAGGACCTGACCTGGGAAGGTCCAAACACACAACACTAAAGTCAAATACCAAGAGGCAGTTTTAACCATCAGAAAGTATGCTTAATGACATGCTTCAGCTGCTGGGTTTTTTCAGTGATGAGAAGATCTCTGTATGTCAAAAACAATCAAGGGATCTTCCCCCTTCCTCCCCTTTCTTTCTTATGAGTGAAAAGAGGGTCTGAAATTTTCCCTGTGAAAGATAAGTTTGAAAAGAGAGGTGATGGTTTAGCACAACAGAGCCAAGGCAAAAGAAGATGTCATAAGAGAGATAAATATTTGAGTAAAAATATTTATCATGCTAAAACCACTAAATTTACTGAGAGAAAAACAATTAGGCAATTCACATTTTTTATGGTTGCCAACAAGATCTGCAGCAAAAATAGTAAATCAATTGTTCACCTTTAATCACTCATGAAGGCCAGGCACAGCTGCTCTTTGCTGTATACAGGCTTTCTCAATACCAAAAAGAAGGAATATTAAATCACATCCTTCATGGCCAAAAATATGCCAACAAGACATCTTTTATGGTATTGTCCTTGTTGCTCAGCTGTTTCCAAACACTTAAAAAAGAATTATTAATTAAAGGGAGGTATTGTTGCTTGGTAGAGCTGATGATTCGGAGACAGCGGATCCAAGGTCTTTCCCCAGACCTGCTGTTGCCTTTTTCTGTCTTTTCTTGGCAAGCAATTCAGTCCTTATGAGTTTCAGTTTGTCTGTCTGTAAACACAGATAACATCTGCACGCTAATATATTAAACAAACTTAGCTTTTCCTTCCATTCACAAGCTGTCCATGAGCAGCCTGGTTCTGTACGCGAATCAATAAATTTCCCTACATGTGCTGCTTACAAGCGCAGTGTTTCTTATCTAAAACTAAAACACTGATAATGACAACTATTTTAGCTCACTAGTCCCATTTTTTCTGTAGTTCAAGAATATAATACTAATCCCTCTAGGGCCCACTGGGGTTGGGGCGGGGGAGGAAAGACATTTATAATTTAAAAGGAGGATGTGCCTAACATGAAGCGAACCAAATCCTTTCATTGACATCTTATTTAAAAATATGTCGCTGGCATGTCTGTAATGGATTAGTGTTGCTGAATGAGAAACAAGTTAGTTTCTGACACCAGGGCTACAAGCAGAATGGTTTACCACCACTTTGCTCCGTTCACAGTTCAGTCCTAACAGGCAGAAAGAAAATCATAAATGCTCTGTACTCATTTTGAAGAGTAATGATTAAAATCCCAACAGAGATGCAAATCCTACCTTCTTCTGCACAGCAGTAGAGGAATGAATAGGGGCAAATAGATGCCATTCTTTCATCCACACCAGCTGGAGACTTTCCAAATCTGGTGCTTAACAGAGTGGTAAGTAGAACATCAATTAAATAGGACATGGGCACAGTTTGTACACTGTGACCTGGAGAGGTCAAGCTCCCAGCCCTGTGCTGAAGCTGAATTGCTGTGGTGCATCTTGCAGGTGGCTTCCCGTTGTCACCTCACTAGGCAAAAAAAGGGAGGCTCTGCCTATATTTATCTGCCTACCTCTGTGTTTGAATTTTGTAGTGCTAGTCAAATTTAAGGGCAGTTCATGCTATGGCTTTGGAAGTTGTGAGAGTTGCAAACAGTCAACAACAGAATATGTGTTTATTTTGTATTTCTGGGTTAGCAGTATTCCTTCCACAGAGAGGGGAAATTTTCATCATATATTGCAATCCTTCACATTGTCACAGATTTGATCTTTAACGAAGATGTCTTTAAAGAAACTAGTAGTTAGATTAAAGTTTTAGCAGTCACAACACTGTGCCTGTTTGGTTTTACTGCAGTTCCTACAAAATGCATCTGTAGACTCATACAGGTGGTGCTCAGGTGTAGGGTTTTGATTGCAAGTGTCTTTTTGTAAACCACCAAAATAACCAGGGTTCTGGTTATTTATTACAGGCATGTAGAAACTTCATTTCACCTAATTTTAAACTGAGTGTCTTAAACATATCCATAATCAAAATACGCTTGCAAGGCCAGAAAATATTGTAACCTCCATTATATACTTAAAGAAACTGAGACAAGAAGAGTCCATCAGCAATATTCCAAAATAGCACTTAGCTCTCCTAAAGAGAACTTAGACAGAAATTGGATGTTAAACCCAAGAAGATATCCACAAAATAACCACTAGATAACTTTGATACTTAGGAGCCCAGAATTTCCATGAAATTAGCTTCAAACCTGTGGACTGCAGCTCTGAAGGTGTCTGCAGCAGGCAGTAGGCACCCAAGTCGCCACAGCTCACTGCTCCTACACCAAAACACTGCTGAGCCCCTGCTGTGACAGCCAGGAGCCCTCAGCACCAAGCTGGACATGTACAAGTCCATGTCCTGCCCAGTGCCCCAGTGTCAGAGTGTGCAGAAGGACTGATGAGCATCCCTGCTCCTCTGCCCCAAGGGGACTCTTCTGTCCCTGGTGGGGAGGGCGGGCTCATGGAAGGAGGCATTAAAGCTGGGACCAAGTGAAACAAAGAATGGGAGTAAAAGAGTCTCTGCCCATGAGGATGTACTGCCTAAAATGAAAGATTCAGGGAGCAAAAGAGAGTGCTAAGAGAGAGCAAGATATTCAAGCCAGTAAGGAAGGTTCCTATCCGTAAGCAGACAAACTAGTTTTCCATTTGATTCTTGCATTGTTTATGCATTTTTCTTTGAAAAAAGTCATTGTGGGGAAAAAGTGATAGCAGGCATGCAAGACCCATAAAAAATTATTTCCAGGGAAAACCTGGAGTAAAAGTCACAGGGGGATGGGAGGGAAAACAGAAACCTCAGTAGAATTTTGTCATTAAAACACCAAACCACCCAGTTTATATTCAACCACAAAATATTTTGTGGCAGGAAGGTTGTGTCCCAGAGAAAGTCATGCCTCTGAAGGCCTTTTGTACACCCACAGTAGGATTTTACCCCACCCTGAGTAGGAAGGCTTCAAGCTTTCCTTACGTGGCCAGTGGCAGTGTCCCAAGTCAACTGGAGGCCTTTAAGTTCAAAACAAAACAGAACAATCCCTTCCTTCCTAGGGAGTTTCTTCCCATCAAGAATTTTTGTGAAGAATCCAACCTCTCCTGAGAGATCTGGCAGTCGAAATACAGAAAGCAAATATATAAGTGCTTCCTCTGCCCTTCTCAAGTTCCTTGGCTGCACTGGCGAGGAGGCTGCTTTTATTGTGACTTCTCGAGGAGGGCAACAAATCTCCTGGCCATAAGGCTATAATTCCCAGGCCTCTTTAGGCCAGCAAAAGGAAGCTTTGACATATTTTTAAGCTGTCATGAGGCCAGAGTTTTCTCTTGAGCATAGATGGCCAGCCAGGGACTGATTCCTCTTTGATTTGTTGCTGGTCACCTGCTGTTGAGCCCCTCATCTTACAGAGCCAGCTTGCAAAGCCATGAGCACCTCAAGGGGTTTGCACACAGGACTTTTACCCCTAAAGCATCCTCCTGAGGAGGGAATTGCAATGAAGCACAGGGTAGGGGTTCAATGACGGCCACCTCAACAGCGTCACTGATTCAGGGGATGGAAGTTGGCCCTCAGCTCTAGAAGATAGCTTGGTTAAACCATGTGCACAAGCAGAGATGGTGTCTTTTGTGTTTCAAGCAGGAGATCTGACCTCCCTTCTCTATTCCCTAAAGTCAATTTGTTTCTCAGGATCCTGCAGGGGAAGGAAACCAGCCCTGCCAAGGGCAGCCAGCCTGCCCCAGCACCAGCTCTGGGCTGGGACATAGGAGGGCTGATTCTTGCTTTGGCTCCTCTCTCAAGCTGGGACACAACTACTGTGCTGACCAAGGGGAAACCTTACAGCTCCAAAACTGCTGGGATCAACATAAAACTGAAATACCCAGTGGTTCTAAAATTGCTGCACATCACAAACACAGCCTTCTTTTATGACTGGTTTTGTTTTGATTTCTGTTTCTTCGCATTTTTGGCTCTGTTTGACTGCTTTAACCACTTGCTGTCCATAATGACAGCAACAGGCATGGGTGAAATTCCAGCTCCCAGCTCACTCTCAGCCTAGGAGAACAATATCTCGCATGTGACGGGTACATCTTAGAGGATTTCACAAGGATCTTAAGAATGTTTGTCCCTTATACCTGTCTCACAATGGGAGTTGCATAGCATCAGTCCAAACACTCCATGGACACACAAAAAATTGCAGAGACCTGTATGACAGACCTTTGTCCACCTGCCAGCCCACCTGCTTCTGCTGGGAGTGTTGGGTTTTCACAACTCATCCACCATCCCAGTGGCTTCCAATATTTTGGCATACTACTCATCCTTTAACCAATATTGTCCTTTAAGAGCTTGTATTAAGTGGGCAAGAAAAGTAATCTGGTTTAACCCCACTGATCTGACTGCTTATAAGGTCAAAATAATGAAAATTATTTATGTTGAAATTATAGTTGAGAGAAATTGAAAGGTTATGAAAACAATGAAGACATCATTTTTCAAAATATTCGTATTTGTTCCTTTCAGTTTTAAGTATGTACATGTTTATTCTGGGTGTGCACGTGTATATTATATAGGCATGTAATTTAGTACACATAAATATATCCATGTGTGCTTTGCAGACTGTGCAGAGTGCAACAATAAAATCTGTTTCTTGAATGAGAAGCAATGCTGTCACTCTCCATTGGTAGAGCCTGAGCTGGTCATTGTAGTGAACTTTCCGTGGACATAACTTCTGCCACTGCAGGGTCTTTGAATAGCTGAGACTGAAGCAAAGTCTCCACTTGCACACTTTAGGTTCATGGCCCATTATCCAAGGGTCTACAGTGCCCCATTGAGATCCTAACATCGGATTTTACATACACACTTCTGCATTACAGACATTTTGCAATCGAGTCCATGTACCAAGCTGAAGCTCTTACAAAAACAGTGGAACTCAGTCAAACCACAAGCTTGTCTACAGTGGAATATTTCATCTATCTGCCATGCTCTGAGATTGGTATTAGAAAATCATCTCATTGTGATTAGAACATGGAAGAAAAAGGGAGCTATGGAGAAACTTTTAAGTTGTTTGAAGACAAGTACTCTGGAGAGTCTCTTAAGAGTTCTTTGTTTGGTTCACAAATACATGCTGTCTATTTAAAAAGTTCTGTTCTTTCTGCCACAGAGATGTTTATTTAACATGGTTGATGCTTTCTTTTTTCTGACATTATAATTATATTAGCATTGCAGACTGAAGATTTAACCCAAACCACTTTTTTTTTTTTTTTTTTTTAGTTCAGGCAGTTCTGTATCCAAAGATCATTTATTGGCCTCACATATAGCTCTCTTTAACCCATGGGTCAGATTTATTTGGTACTGATTTACACCTGCTGAATAGCAGGGCAATTGCATCTAACAAGCTGAGGCCTAAACTAATTGGCAATGTCTCGTTAGCCAACTGCACGGACAATCCAATCCTAGTGGATTTACATGTTTGCACAAGTCTTGAAAGCAAGGGCAGGGAAAAGAATATTGTGATTCTTCACAATAAAAATAATATTGTTCTTTCTTGCAGTTATTATATACTGATCCAGATGCTACACTTTTGCCTCCTGTTGCTATCAGCTGATTTCAGTGATACAACATAATTACCAAAACCTTGCTCATTAGGCATGAGGAGGGCAACCAGCCCTGCATATGACACAGACAGTCCCTGCCCAAAATGCTCATGGTCTCAACAAGACAGTCACGGAGCAGACAGTGAAAAACATGATGAAGGAGCTGGTTTAAGGGACGAATAGCTACAAATTATTATAACCACCGTTATAATAATTTGATCTAATTACACAAGAGACCGTTACCTGTTTGACGATACAGCAAGCATTGGTTTGTTCTCTGGCCAAGAAATAAGTTAGTGACAAGAGTATCCTAGCTGTCTGTCCTGGACTGTAATGCAAACAGTCTCTATTCAGCAGCTGACTCTAATAAAATCATCTGGCTTTTTGAAACAAGCAGGAGGGAAGGGCAGCAGCTTGATGGGTGACCTCAATTCGCTGAGCTGCAAGGCCAGTTTTTTGGACTCCCCTTTTATAAATGCTGCAATTATCTTCTGTACATAATTCCAGTTACAATTCTGATTGGAAAATGGAGCTGCTTAGGGGAGCTTACAAGACAACATCTGTTCAACAACAGACATCTGTGCCAGAACAGCAAACCAGGGCTGCCCATGGTGGGGTGCTTGAGAAAAATGCCTGCACAAACCCACATCTCTATGTGCTGACATGGACCAAAATTGGTCCTTCTTCCATTAAAATCTGTTTGTAACCCAGACTAAGTTCTCTTTCACTCTTCATTCCAACTTCTGTCATTAAGAAATGCTTTTAAAAATCTTAGAAATCTCTCTGACTGTTCTGTCCAGCAATTCTTTAAACAAAATTATGTCCACAGATAGCCATCCTCTACCCAGTGCAAAGAACCGAAAACAGATGAGGAAAACCAGTTTTCAAGTGTCTTTTTCTGAGTCTTTGGACTTATTTCATTGACTTTTGTTAGGGATGACAAGTGAATTAGTTGGTTCCTCTGCTAGCCCACTGCCCTCCGACAGTGCCAGGCTGCACCTGCACCATCCCTGCTTGGGTACCAACAACAAGCCCATATTTACACAGGGGTCTGCGTGCCTCCATTTAAGAGAAGCTGGAGTAAGTGCCCCTTCCAACCTCCTGTTACTCCAGCCTAAGCCCTTGTGTTTTGTGTTGGGCTACTTGCTGAGTTATAGACAACTCTCACTGAGTTTTATCACACTTTTGCTTGTCCTCAGGTTTATCCCAAGAGGACTTTCCAATTCCTGTACCTCCTTGCCTCTGCCAGAGTAAAGCACTGGTTAATGGCTGTGAATGGAGCCTGCTCTGGCTCATATGACTCATATGTGCCAGCAAATGGGCCAGTTCTGCCTGTAAACAGGTATTGCAAACTGTTGCAGTATGTGGCCCAAGTAAAATGAAAAATACTCTCCTCTCCCATTTTTCCTCTTCCATCCCTTCACTACTGACAGAGCCAAATTAGGGTCTGACTTTCTCCTGGTTCAGACAAAAGTCACAAAGTCTCTTCCTAAGTGAGCAATAATTTTTAAATGACAAAACCAAGAAAATAGATAAACAAGCCAAAAACCAAAGAGAAAAACCTTTAATACTTAGCCACATTTGAATAGAAAGATTATAAAATTACTAAAATTGTTATTTATGTAATAAGATATTGCTTTAAGGACTCACGAAGAATTAAGAAGTTTCTTTTTCAAGTCTAGTAGAGAAGTGCACTCTAGAGCACACTGTAATGTGCAACAAAATAACACTTGACATAGTGAATAGTATGAGGAAGAGTCATTGTATGCACTGTAAAAAATTGCTGAACTGTCTGAAGAGTCTGTCATGTCTCACACTCTCTTCTTAGAAACACTCAATGACAGGTGGCTCTAAAAGTCACAAATCATGTCATGACACACACCCTGTCATACCTGACCCACCCTGCTGCTTCAAGTGCACTGCAGTGAACATGAGATTGGAAACGGGGAAGTGCATCACTGGTCCCACCCCTGAGTTGTCTTCTCAAATAAAATCTTCCTGGAGGCAAACGTGCCAAATTTGGACAAAGGTCTGTTTTTGCCTTCTGCTGGACCTGAAATCTTCTGAAGCCAGAAAATGGAGAAGGAAGGAAGGAAGGAAGGAAGGAAGGAAGGAAGGAAGGAAGGAAGGAAGGAAGGAAGGAAGGAAGGAAGGAAGGAAGGAAGGAAGGAAGGAAGGAAGGAAGGAAGGAAGGAAGGAAGGAAGGAAGGAAGGAAGGAAGGAAGGAAGGAAGGAAAGATTCTGGGTACCGATAGGGCTGTGGGACCAGTCTTTGTCTCAATGTCTCTGTTGTCTTCATGCTGCTCTTTCACTTTAGTGGCTCTCCTGTAAAGGTCTGTTTGCTGTTATTTCCCCAGGCTATTTACTGTGTGCACTGAAACTGGCCTTAATTGGGACCAGATCCCATTATACTGGACTGTGTATGAACATCTTAGAGAATTTCAGGACTCAGAGAATTTTAAATCTCTGCCAACCTGAATGCAAAGCTCTCTGTTGCCAATAAATCATGAATTTCAAATGATGGTGGTCTGGTTTACAAACACAAGCCCTCAATCTCTGGAAGTGTGCAGATTCCCTTTCCTAACACCTAACAAACCCTAACTCCCTCCAAGTTTTGGGGCAGGATCTCCTATGAAGCCAAGTGCAGGAAATCCCAAGAAGATCAGGTCTCTCAGGATCTTACCTCTTCCAAGAGACTGTAGAAGATTATTTGTGAACCTGAACTTCAGATGAGTTAGATGTCAGCCAGCTGATTCACTAAACTTTTTTGGCTGGACCACTGCCCAGTTGCCTGCAAGAAACTGGTTATTATATTGTCCCTAACTCAGCCTCAAGAGTCTGGAGTGGAAGTGATTAGACGTGAGCCGTGGTTTGGGAGACGTACTTGGTACAAGGGACGTGCAGACAATCACGTAAAGCAGAAATGCACACACTCACCCAGTGCTGCTCCCGCTGATGAGATGAAACTCCTACTGCAGCAGCTGTGACTCAGAGCAGCGTTTGCATATCCTTGATCAGGAGAAGAATAAAAAAAAAAGACTAGGAGATGAAGAAGGGTGGGATGATTAGGGAACAGCCAAGAGGAAAAGTATATTCAGAAGTGGGTGAGGCTTTCCTCACCTAGGACGTGCTGCTTTGCACCTGGAAATGTCTGCCTGGGCACAGCTCCCTCACCTTCCCACGTGCAAAGTTCCCCTGCAGGCTGATACAGGCAAGGAGGGACGCTGGGATCTGGCTTAACCTTGTCTGGGTGAGGTGAGCCTTTTGCAACCTGCATTGCAGCAGGAGGCAATTATGCACATAATGGCAGTTATCTACACACATATTTTTACACCATTAGACTCAAAGATAGATGTTTAATTTCCCCTTACCCTGGTTCCCAGGAGTTAGGCATTATAAGGCTGTTGACTTTTGAGATTTTCTGTTAAAGGCATAATTGCTGAAACCCCATGAGGTTTGAAATAAGATACTGTATTATTTTCACACACCCACATGCACATAAAAAAATTTTACTAACTGAAATTAAGACTATTTCCCTTAATTAACAGATCCTGTAAAAAGAATGGTGCTGCTTAAAGTGCAAATTGGGACGGGGTGAAAATAACCTCTTTTGGAGGCACCAATAAATGTTGCAGTGCTTTTAAAGGCAGCTCATTTGTTTAACAATGAGATCAGGATAAAAGGGAGAACCACACTTTCACTTTGGTGGAAGTTCCTCTCTCCCTTGCCGTGGTGACAGGCACATATGTCCAGCCACAGAAACATGTAACCGAAGATGCTTATGTTGGAAGAATTCACGAGGTGCAATGAAGCATGTTTCATTTCTGTTCCTAAACAATGGGACCGAATCCCACTTTCAGCTGGAAATCTCATCACCAGCAATGCCTTTCGAAGGAAGGGCTGGGGCCTGCTCTGCTGGGAGTGGGAAGGGATAGGCAGCCACCCCAGAGAGGATTTAACTAAAGCAGGCTTTTGAGGAAGGCAGGGCAAAATCCTGTGCAGAGGGCATCTTTGCACCACCAGTGTCTTGTTGCCGTGTCTGGATGTAGGCATGTGGCCTGGGATGTCCCCACGTGTAACCCAGCACACCCCACGATGGAGAGGTTTGCATTCCCAGCATGAAGCACCTGCAGCCCGGCCAAGCTGGAGTGGTGTCTGGGGGGAACAGGGTTTGCTGAGCAGAGGGAAAGGCTAAAGGACAACTGTAGAAGTTCCAGATGGATCGATGTGCCTCTGGCCTGGCTAGTAGGGCTGCTTGCTAGACCCCTACAACCAGGGAAAAGGGGGCTGATGAAGTGCCTCGAGCCCATGGTCACTGTCAGAAGTCCCACAGGTCCAACAAAAGAGGCTCCAGCGTTGTTGCAGATCTCGGTGCTGCAGCAGCTTTCATTCCTGCAGAATAAGCAGCAGTTGGTACATGCTGGCAAGGTTTTTTGGGTCAGGGCTGGGTGATCAGGGCTGTAATAGAGGTATTCTGTGAGGGTTTCTGTGAATCCACCTCAGCTTGTTAGATCTCCGGAGATACCAGGAGACCACAGCCCTTACCAAAGCAATCCAATGACAGAAATCAGCATCATAGAGCTGATCTGATGTGAAGGCCATAGGGTCAGGCAGCATACAAAGCACCCTTGGGGAAAAAAAAAGTGTAGAGCAAAAAGGATTGTTTAAGCTATCCTGTGGAATTTAGTGTAATAGTAACTAAAAACTGGCATATTTACAGCATCATAGTCTTCCTGTGAGATACTGAAATTTTTTGGTTATAGGGTTTTTTTTGCAGATAGTTTTCTCAAGATAATCTTGCACATTCATGCTGGAGCACACAACAGAGGTTTTTTTATTCCCGTGTTCTTCTTTTTGCTGTAGGCCCTGGACACACATTATTTTGCCTCACAATTTAAATAACTTAGTTAGCTTTGTTTCCTAATGTTAATGCAATCTTTGCTTAAGGGAATGTTGCAACTGGATATTGATTTTTAAAAAAAGAAATAAGACAGGTCATTTCAATTATTCACGAACTTCATCTTCTCTGTTGCTTTGTCAGAGCTGGAGGATGGAGAACCTACTCTTGCTCTGCCTCACTGGTGCTCCATGTTTTTTCTCAGCTTCTTCTTGCATCAAGTTCTTTGCTACACTGTAGTCACTTTTCTTAATTTTAGGTTTTTTTAATGATCTCTTCCCTTTCTGTGGGTGGCAGTTTTATCCTTCCCTGTTCTACTGTTCCTTCCTTCCTTCCTTCCTTCCTTCCTTCCTTCCTTCCTTCCTTCCTTCCTTCCTTCCTTCCTTCCTTCCTTCCTTCCTTCCTTCCCTTTCAGTATCATTTTAGCTGAATACTTCTACAAGAAACTCAAAGCAAACCTAAACCCACAAGAAAAACAAACCAAAAACCTTAAGATTCAAACCTTGAGGTTGAGACTCGTTTAAAGCATGGAACAACATGGAAAATTGCAGCTCAGTGCCCTGAAATTTAGAAGCATTCCCAGTTATTGGAAAGAAGGCTTTAGAGCTAAAATATCAATGTGAAAAAACAGAAGTGGTCCCAGTTTGACCCATCAATGTTTCCCATGCAGTTTGGTGGAAATACCTGGGTATTTCCTGGGTCTGATCACCCAGACCATGAGCTGCCTAATTTTACTTGGGAAGCTGAAGCAGAAAGTGTGACGGTTGTTTTCAGTACCTTATTGTTCTCATCCTGTACTTAACGATAGCTTCGATGTTTTTCTAATATAACAGTCTTTTCCACTGGACTTTGATGTTTGCCATTGTAGGCACTTATTAACCAGTCAGCGCTAATCATTTGGATATCACTGGCTTTGTTTCTTATCTTGAACGTATATTGTGATCACAATTCCTAAGTGTATATAAATGCATGTACACAGCAGAAAAGCAGATCTTGCTAAGTCTGGAAAAAATGTTTCCATTTGTAGGAAACATGCCTCTAGGCCTCCCTTACTAACACATGTTTTTACCACATTTTCTCCACAAGTGGAGAAAAAGATCCTGCCAAAGGCTCCTCAAGAACCACAGTAACTCCCAGTCCAGAAGGCAGAGGTGTTCTGTTGGAAAATGCCTGTGTCCCTGCAAAATACACATTGTAAATGTAGGACTGTGCACATGGAGTTCAGTCAGCAGATGCTTTGTGCCATAAAAATGCTTTTATGTTGGTGGTCCTCATATCTTTCCCATCTTCTATCAAAATGATCAAATCTCACATCCTGGACCAAGATTATGGGCTTCTCCTTTGCGATGTTCCGTACTCCAACACAGAATCACAGAGCGGTTTTGGTTGGACAGAACCTTAAAGATCATCCAGTTCCAACCCCTGCCATGGTCAGGGATGTCTTTCACTAGACCAGGTTGCTCAGAGTCTCATCCAGTCTGGCCTTGAATATTTCCAGGGATGGGGCATCCACAGCTTCTCTGGGCAACCTGTTCCAGTGTCTCACCACCCTCACAGTAAAGAATTTCTTCCTAATATCTAATCTAAAAGTACTCTTTTCCAATTCAAAGCCATTCCCACCTGGTTCTGTCACTCCAGGCCATTGTAAAAAGCCCCTCTCCACCTTTCTTGTAGGCTCCCTTCAGGTACTGCAAGGCCACAATCAGGTCACCTCAAAGCCTTCTCTTTTTCAGGCTGAACCATCCAAATTCTCCCAGCCTTTATATCTAGGAAAGGTGCTCCATCCCTATAATAATCTTGATCCCCTCCTCTGGATTTGCTCCAACAAGCTGGTGTCCTTCTTGTGCTGGGACCCCAGTGCTGGAAGCTGCACTGCAGGTGGGATCGCAGCAGAGCAGAGCAGAGCAGAGCAGGGCAGGGCAGGGCAGGGCAGGGCAGGGCAGGGCAGGGCAGGGCAGGGCAGGGCAGGGCAGGGCAGGGCAGGGCAGGGCAGGGCAGGGCAGGGCAGAGCAGGGCAGAGCAGAGGGGCAGAATCCCCTCGCTCGATGAACTGCTCAAGCAGGGCTGGCAGGAGGCTGCTGAATAGGTTGTGAGCAAACAGGACAGTTCAGCCTCTTTTTTCTCCATCAAGCTCCTCTTGCCATATTGTCACTAAGAGTGGCAATGCTTTGACTCTTAGTGGGCTCAGGTGCTCTGAGCAATAGCAAGCCTTGTTGGGGCACGTCAAACCTGCCACCACACAGAAATCTGCCTACTGAGGGAGGGGAGTTCTGGTTGTGCTCCTGCTGTCTTATTCCATTCTTTTCTCAGTGGTAGTTCCTGAAAAGGATCACATGTGTGTCCAGTTATTATTATTAGTAAAGCTAACTGCATTTTTTCCAGTTGAAATGTTCCATAAAACCTTCTTTTTTTCCCCTCCTTCTTCACATGTCTTTGATTAAAAATTTTCAGTGGTTTTGTCTTCTTAAATAGTAAAATGCTTCATTTTCAATTCAAGGATTCCAGAGAGCAATTTTCATGGCATTATTAAACCAAATATAATAGAAAGTACAGATAAATTTGGGGGCCAGACCTGCTTGTCAGCATTATGTTGTATCTGTCCTACAAGAGTGCATTTATGGTCAGCCTGAGGATATCTGAAGATTGGACCTGGCAGTCCACTTAAGCTCTTTCACAGATGATTACAGCAGTGCTGCTGAAAGCAGGCTATCAAGGTCTGAGCTACCAAAACTCATTTGAGCAAAGAAATGCATAAAGAGCAATGTGACACAATTAACAGAGCTGTTCAGGCTTGTCCAGCTACATGGACTTGCATGATGGATGCAATGAAGGTGGTGGATCCCATCAATCTCTAAAGCAGAGATGAGCAGACAGGGCTGGCTGCTGCTGGCAGGTTGAGTCTGTACAGTTCTCAGACAATTACCCAACTTCCTACAACCTTTAGTGCTTAAAGGGGGCATAAATGAGTACAAAATATGTCGTCTGTGCAGAACTGATAATAATACAAAGGACACAAATGTTGACCTCAGGTTTCAGACAAGGCAAAGATGTTTCAGACCATAGGGAAAAATACAAGTATCAATGGCAGATTTATTGTCTGATGGATATCGTTTCAATCACTGAGCTAGGGGAGTACAATAATAATATTTTCTTACGGCACAATTGCACCAAATAATAACCACTTTCAACCTAAAAAGCCACATGGGACTATGAAGAGATACAGCTGCAACTCTAAGGCGCATGCATTTGAGATCCTTGGTAATTCCAAGAGAAAGGCAGGAGGACTAGGCAATACACATGGACTCAGTTCATTTAGAGTGATGACTCAGCTCATGTTGACAAAAATATTTGATCAAATTTCCTCTCAGATTGCATCAGCTGTAAAAATATGTATAAATAGGCTCCTTTTCTGTGTGTATCTTGCCTCTCCGTGGAGACTTTTGTGATATTGCTGTTTTAGTTCACATTATGATCCTTTCCCATCCTGATCAATGCAGTGTTGCCAGTAAATCTTTGTATTTTAGATCTGCCCTCAGCTGGAAGCATGAGGGAGCATGGTGATGCTTCCTGGTGTGCTTGGATGCAAGCCTTGACTGCTCTGGTCTCCGCTTAGATGTTTGATCCTGGACTTCAACTCTTCACTTGCCAGAAGTCAGGGGTTTGGAGGCTGGGTATAGCTCTCAGCTAACATATTGAACTGTCTGTAAATTTGTGCTGGGAGTTTCCAGTGGTGTTTTGCTGTGGGCTATGAATCCTGGATCACTCCCTAGCTGAGGTGATGCTCAGGACTTCTCAGATATGGACTTCCTTCTGCACAGAGGCTGCTGGGTGAGGGAGTGCCTCAGCAAGGGATTGGACTCTTATTTGCTTCTTTTTGGAGGATCATATATTTGTGTCTCCATTAAAATAAACAAGAATAGCCCCAAGCAGCAGCCAGCTCCAGGCAATTTCTCTCCGTTCTAGAAGCAGAAATTGCAAGGCTCAAGCAGCCTCTAAATGATGTGTCAACAGGACATGATGAGCTCTTTACTTTTACATTTTTTAAGGATATAAATATTTGAACTTATCTCAGTCATAAGAGCATAGCTGGGGGAAGGACCATAGCAGCCCAGCACTGGCCAGAAGACCAAAACCTGTGCAGAAGAAGAGGCTTGGAAGTGCTCACTCAACTATATTTGTTGCATGAGCCATCAATATATAATACTATTTCTTTTGGATTTTGCTCTTCATACTGTCTATAATGAAGATTAAGGACAGAATATTGTTTTAGCCAGGCCACAAGGAATATGAGACGTTTATTTTTATCTTAGTCCTCCCTTCAGGTTTGAAATTATTTTTGCTGGCAAAATGTGGTTTAAATTTTCTGTTTAATGAAAGAAAAAAAAAGACCTATCGCACATGATATTTTTCTTTGGGAAGTGTCTAAAGCCCATTATTTTTTTCTACCTTCCTGCTACATGCTGAGTGTTCATGGTGAGGTAGTGTTGCATCATGTAAGATTTCAGGGAGAAAGTGAACTTTGAGGGCTTTGGAAACTTTTTCCACTTTCGAACTACAAAATTTTCCTCTGATACATCATTTTATAAAACAGGATAATAAAATGTTTTGGACATGCTGCTGACAAACTTCATCTTCTACATCATGAGTTTCTGTGCACTGATTAGTTTACTGACAGAAAGAAATTCACCTTTTATGCAGAAACTATGTCTTGCACAGGATATGGAGGCTTCTCGAGCAGGCACGGATAATCAATGTCCATTGCTTTGCCTCCTGTCAAGTGACAGGTTCATCCTGGGTACAGGAGCAGTGCTTGCAGTGAAGGAAGTGGCCTTTATCAGAGCTGAGATGAGGTGGTGTCACTGGCCCGTACGTGGGGGTGTTTGCTGTGGTTTGCTGTGCCCTGGCAAGGCAAAGCTTTGCTTCTCAGCAGGATGGTGCTTGAACAGGCTGTGATGTCCCCGATCTTCTCCTTGGTGAACTGATGACACTGTCTGGCAAAACTCACCTCTCCTCCAGCTGTTCAGCAGCTCAACCCCATCACACCATGTCACCTTCTACCCCAGATGAGCTCATTTGGTTTCAGCAGCCACTGAAAACCTTCACAACAGACTTGGAGTGCTGGTAAATGGAGATCTGGGATATTAAACTACATATTGGTAACACTGGAACAGAATCCTAGAGTCCTGACACACTGAACCAGATTCACAAGGGATTTGCTCCACAGACTATAGAAGATAAAGCAGCCAAATAACGGACAAAAGATTACTAAACCAGTGAATCACAATGCCAAGATCACTCTGGTTTAACATTAATTAATAATTGTATGTACAGTGGTAGTGATTAAACATAATTGGAGCACTTGTACAAGGGAATATACTGTAGACTACTAATTAAAATTCTCTCCGAAGGAAACAGGGACAAAGACTAGATCACAGTAATCCGTGGGCTTCTGATTAAAGAGTAAAGGCAGCTTGGAAATTATTAATTTCAGGCTGGCATCCAGTCAAAGCAAGCCAAAGGAGAAAGAAACTTCAGGGTGATGATTCATGCTTTTTTTTTTTTTTTAAAGGTGAAGTATGAATTATTTTGTTTTGTTTGGGGTTTTGGTTGGGTTTGGGTTTTTTTTGTTGTTTTTGTTGGGGCTTTTTTTCTTTTGTTGTTTTTTTTTGTTTTTGGTTTGTTTTTTTTTTTTTTGTTTGGGGTTTTGGTTTGGTTTGGGGTTTTTTTGTTGTTTTTGTTGGGGCTTTTTTTTTTTTGTTTTTTTTTTTTTTTTTTTTTTTGTTTTTGTTTTTGCTTTTTTTTTTAGGAAAACAGTGAAGAAAGAGAATGAGCCGTGGAGACACCAAGGCATTGATCAGGCAGGTCTCAATGAAACCAATTTCTGGGTGTCTCCTGTGCAGCCAAACCCCACCACTGAATAAAGCAAGGATCTGCCCATGGAGTGGGTCTAGATGAGGTTTGGATTTCAAATAACACCAAGCTGCTTCTGAGCAGAAGTTAAAATGGGACAGCATTTAAATGTTATATCCATGAAAAGCTCGAAGTGACAGAACTTCTGCGTGTCTTCAGAAGCCTAGCTTCTCTAGGCTCTTGGACTGCTCTTTCCCCTCGTGCTCATCAGCAATAAGTGGAAAGGACCTTTAATCTTTTAAAAATACCAGTAGCCACCCTAAATTGTGGCTGCACAATGATGAAGACAGGCTTTTAGTGTAGGTTACTATAAACCCTCCCTTTAAAACAGTGTCAAGAGTGAAGTGATGTGACAGCCCTCTGGTCAGGTGAGTCCATTCAATGAAAAACAGCTATCAATAGAAACAGCAAAGTTTCACATAAAGGCTTAGCAGGGCAGAGGCAGTGGGGGAGTTGTGATGTTGACAATTGACACAGAGTCAGATGTTTTTCCCATTTACTGCTGAGACAGCTGAGTTTTAATGCAGAGTTGGGAAAAGCCAGAGTAGCTGGACATTGTCTCTTTTTTTGTCCCCAGTGTGATTTAAAAGTGGAATTCTTCTCTACTAAAAGGCACAGCAGTCATTTGTAGGCAATGCAAAAGCACCTATGCAAGATCATCCACCCCATCCTCAAAGGAAGTGTCTAAGAGGAAGTGGATTGTCCTCCCATGTGTTTATTTTCTCCACTGGTTGCAGAGGCACAGTACAAGATCAATTTGCATTACCTATCACAAGTTTAGGTGGACAAAATTATACAATCCCATCCTTGAAACTGCTTCTAAGAACAAGAGGAAGGGATAATCTAAGCCCCTTTTATGAGAGCAGATATTATAGTGAGACCTCATACCTAGCTCATAAGAGCTTGCTAGAGGTTTGTGGAAAGCCTTTCACTGCTCTGGCTTAAAAAGTCCAAGCATCCCACATGGTGAGAACTGAGTGGAGCCCACCAGGTCCCACTCTGCTTGTCCACGGGGAAGAATCACACTGTCCCAGCCAAAGGGTGCCATCCTTCAGCATTTTTGTCACTCCTGGGAAAGCCAGATCATGGGCCTGTGGCTGGGACTGCTAGGCATGACCTCAGAACCAACTAAATATCAGGATTCAATTAGTCATAAGTTCCAAGTATCTCGTAAAGCAACGAAGCATCTCTTTACTAAAGTATGAAAAATAAAGAAAAGCCACAGTGATTACACTAATATTTGTTTGTACTACTGCCAAGAAAAAAACAATCTGAGGGTTTTGAATGAGGCTGCCAGCAGTTGGACTATTTTTTCTTCGAGCATCAGGGAGGTGTGTGGATTTTTTGTGTCCTCCCTAAAGCTTAACTTCACTCTCAAAAAGCCCCAGCTTGTTTCAGTTGCCCTTGTAGGTGCAGTAGTGCCCTGCACTCAGGAAGGAGCAGGCGGGTTCTGTGTCCTGACCGGGGGATATGAGTCTCCACCTGGATGCAGTGGAGGTGCCGGAGCTGCAGCATCAGCTCACACCAACACGTTCCCCCAGGTGCTCCTCAGGTGTCCCCCTGAGCTCTGCAGGGACAAGTGTCACACAGAACCTGTGTGTGAAGGGCGGCCAAGCGATTGGGGCAGCTCCTCCTGGAAGGATCTCTTAGGGAACCCTCCTACCGTGGGCATATTGAGTAGAATTAGGCTGCTCAGAGTCCTTCAGAAGTATTTTTATGTCCCTTCTTTCTGCAGGGAGCACAGAATTCCCTTCTCCTCCCACTCCCACTCTATGGTATTTGCATGGATGCTTCAGATGAAGGTTTTATTAGATGCTGCCTGTATTAAAAAATCACCCAATAGTATCTGTAAACTCAATAAAAGTTAAAAAAGAGAAAAAAAGTAAGCTTTTACTTGTATAAAATCAGATTAAGACCTATAGGCTATATTAGACTAAATTCTATATCTTATCTGAAGTTGTAAAGAGGAATTTTCTTAACACTTTTAATGAGGTGAACAAATTTGAACAAGAAAGAATGGAAGTTTGGTTATTTGTGATGTGTAACATTTTGGGAACAATCTCCAAACAATTGTTAGCAGACTTATTTGACAATAGAATTAGTTGCTTAAGTACATTTTGTTTTCATATCTAATTTGTTTCATTTAAAGCATATTAAACACTGAATTCTCTAGTCCACTGGCCAAAAAAACCCAAGCCATATGAAAAAAACCAGTAAAATTTAAACATGATAAGAATCCAAATGGTCATACTAAAATCAAAGTATTTTGACACTTTATTTCAATAGCGACATCTCAGAGAAAATATTCCAAAACTTGAATACCTTGATCTAAATATGTCTGAAAAACTCTCACATCCCAGACACTTAGACTGAAGAAAATTTGTGTTTAGGGTCATAAAATGATAGAATCATTTAGGTCAGAAAAGACCTCCAAGATCACTGAGTCCAGCCATTAACCTAGAAATGCCAAGTCATCACTAAACCATGTCCCCAAGGGCCACATCTACATATCCTTTAAATCCCTCCACCACTTCCCTGGGCAGCATGTTCCAATGCTTTACAAACCTCGTGGCAAAGAAATTTTTCCTCCTATCCAATCTAAACCTCCCCTGGCACAACCTGAGGCCATTTCTCTCATCCTGTCACTTGTTACCTGTGAGAAGAAACTGACCCTCATCTCACTACAATCTCCTTTCAGAGAGTTTTAGAGAGTGATAAGCTCTTTCAAAAGAAGTGCCCACACTTTGATTTTGAGAGGGGCTTGATCTTTCCAGGATGATGGTCTTACTGGCACAAAAAATGGAACAGGACCCTCAGGGATCGAGCTAGCAGCCCACATAGCTTCAAAACCGAGTGAACATGAGGAATAGGTCCCTGATTGCTTGGACAGGACAGCCGAGTGCATGTGCCGAACCTGATCAGTTCACTGATTCATTGGGTAGGGATTGAGCATTATTGAATATCCATGCTGAAGTCCTGTTTTATGTCTTGATACTTTTATGCCAAAGGGTCATGAAACATTTTAGGTGCAGTGTTTTGAGTGTATCCTTGAAGTAGTCCATGCCTAAAAGGAGAGTGTGACAGGAATTAAACCTAGAATTGACTGATCAGGGCATGTAAAAACATTTCATTTGGGTGTCTGAGAGCTGCTCAAAACCACAGGGAGTAAGCAATTTGCACTGAAGGATTAAGATGACCCAAGGTTCCAATAAATGCCTGACAGGATTAAATTTGATTTTTCTTTCCTGAGGTCAAGATGTTCTTTGTTCCAATAAATTTATTTAACCACATTCACCTCCTCAAAGATGTATTTTATGTACACTGTCCATGCACTGCAACTAAGCCCAAGTCATCCTTTAATATTGTATCATGAATGGACAACTCCATGTGTGACCAGTGAATGACCTCCTGCTTCACCCAAAATAAGTATGAAGATTTTATCTCTGTGGCAAGAGCATTTACTATTATTAGTGCCTCAGAAATGTTGCTTTTGTTGTCTATTTGTGTATGGTACAGGCAGAAGGGTGTAGCAGGTACGTGTGCATACTCACGTGTGTGCATGCAAGGGAACTCTTAAAATTAATTGCCTTGGCACACAAAGCCTTCTGGATCTGTTTACATTCCTGAGGCAAATTCCTTAATATATCTGTAGTTAAACTGTTCCACAGCCTCTAAATGCATGGCTTTGGTATGCTACCCACCTTCCCTGCACAGGGAATCGCTGGGAACATTCAGTGCCTGCTGAGAATAAATGTGCCCCTGATATAAGCACAGCAGCAACGTGTGAATACGCTCTGCTGATGCTACTTAATCCTGAGGATAATGCATTGAATTTTCTGCATATTATCTTAATATAGTGCAGAAAGGGGAAATTGTTTGGTTTGGAGTGTGGAGAAGTGGGCAGAGGGAGGAGGAGGAGGGAGGGGAGTGGGAGTGTTTAAATAGCTTCAGTAATGACGTCGGTGCCGATGGGGGGCTCCCACTCACATCAGGAGTTATGCCGAGTGTTTGAATTGAGCAAGATTTGCCCAATAATGTCAGATAATGTGCAGTGTTAAGGGCTGGGCAGTGCTCATTCAAGATAAAGTGAGAAGTGGTTGCACTCCTACAAGGAGAGCAGGTGGGAAGTTCCTTCCCCAGCCCTCGAGGCCATATCAGAGCCATTCCCAGTGACCTTTCAAGGCCAAAAGTATCAGCTGAAAGATAAAGGTTTGGAAACCAGCCTTGATCGTGCAGCCCTGATTCTCTCCCAGCAACCTGAGAGCTGACCCTCCTCCATGCGGGTTTGTGGTTCAGGATAGGACAGTCCCATGAGAGCCATGCCTTACATGACTGAAAGGTGGGCCATCTGCAGAGCTGGAAAGTATGCAGCACATAAGAAAGGTGCTTATGTGTTCTCCTGGTTCTGCTGTATGAGAAAAAAAAAAAAGGTCCGGAGAAGATGGTACAGGATAATATCAACAGCTCCAAACAGGGTGGCTCAAAGAAAATGCAGGATACAGAGTCTTTTGGGCAGAGTGGTGGGATTGAAAAGCAAGCACAGATCTGCACCCGTCTTTTTTGACTGCTCTTACTTTGATCATCTCTGGTAGGAATAGAATCACCTCTGAGCAGTATCTCACTCCCCCATCAATGTCACAGAGCACATCCTCCATGTCTCCAAACTCGTCTGGTAAAGCCAGTAGCAACATGTTACACCTTCTCAACAGAATATATGTATACATCTGTTTTCTTTTCCAAGGTAAAGATGCCATCAAAAGAGTCAGTTATGCAACAGATGTTTTGAATGGTGTAGCAAGGTACTGCTGTAAATTTCTTATTCAATTTACCAGGCTTTCTGGTGTTGAAGGCTGGTACTTGGGAATGTGATGCTCAGCAAGATGGTGAATCACTGGAGTTTATGCAACAAGTGCTTTACGTAACACCTTGCCTGGTTTTTTAATGCAAGGTAAAGAAATGAAGAAATCACTTTAGCATTATGGAAATACATATATTTTTCGGGAAGAGAAAATGTCACTTATATTTAAAGTTCCTTTTAGCTTAGTTTTTGTAAAACTAACACTTTTTTACTTGGTGTCAGTTATTTCATACCGGCAGAGCTCAGAAACTCACACTCTGCAGAGAGGGCTCTACAGCATCTCTCCACTCCTTTCTGGTTGCCCCATTCACTACTGCAAATCCACAGCCCCTCTTCACAAGTAGTGGCAGGAGCTGGGGGTTCTGCTCATGGTTCAGCCCCAAGCTTCTTCCAGCAGCTCCCTGTGTCTCTCAGACCCCAGCCTGGTGCCCTTTCCACTGTATCACAATCAAAACTGAGACAGATTGAATGTTACCTGTTTACAGTGATCACAGCTTGGAATAGCACCATGGGAAGAGTCATCAGCCCTAGAAACATCACCACACAAGGAAAACCAGCCTTCATCAGTGATGGAAATCAACAGGACCCTAAATCTGATGGAGCCTTAATGTACCCTCCATGTACCTAAGGGAGGAAATCTTCTCTTTCACAAGATGTGTGTTTGTAGCCACAACTCAAAGGGCCTGTGCCAAGGGAATAGGAGTTAACCGAGATCATTGAAAAACCTGTGAAGGACACAATGCTAATTACAGACTTGAGCCTCCCCCTTTTGGGATCAGTGTCTGCTAATTTCACCTTGCACACCTCCAAAATGAGAGCTGCCACTTTGATACCAACCAGGAGATAAACTACTGCTCCCGCTACTGTTCTGGAGGCACTATTTACCAGCACACTTGGACTCACTTTCTTGCATGTGTTTATTCAGAGCACTCACATGCTCGAGCAAAGATCAGTGTTGATTTGTTATGTCTGCTGAAAACTCCCTGAATAACAGTTATTGATTAAATTCTAGATTACTGTGCTGAAACAGCTCTTGGCACACTCAATGGGATTTGCCAGGGACTATGGTAAAGCTTGGTCAATACCGTACCGAAATTAAGTACTGCTTTATTGCACTTTGCTTTCTGCTCAGGAGACCTTTATGAGAGTTCAAAATGTAAACATGAAATTCTGACTTCAGATAAGACTTATCCAGAAATATGTGTTAACTACTCAGCCGTTTATGTGCATCTGCCTTTCTGTCCCTTTGTCATTTTGAAACACGTCTTTATCTCTCTTTTATGTTTTAATAGTGGCCATAATAGTAACCACCCAGTCTGCTGCAGGGAGCATGTCCTTCAGCAGTGAAGCACATAGGGCTGTGCAGCTGCAACACCGAGAGGGATGAACAAGATGGCAGAAAAATAAAACTTTCTCGATAAAGCTGCGACAGCTCAGCTGCTGCTGCAGCAGCTTGGACCTGGCACCCAAGCTGGGAAGGCATGAGAGGAAACAAGGTCAGACGGACTCCGATCTGAGCAGAAGCCTGGTTCACATTGGTCATTGTCCCTGTTCCACGCAAACCAATCCAAGCCCGTAGCCGAAAGCCTGCACCCCTGCCCAACAGAACTGCTCAGCTGCACCGTGACCTGGGGCAGTGCTGCCTCCAAGGGCTGCCCTGCCCTGTCCAACCTGTCAGGGTCTGGCCAAAGACGACCTTTCCTGAAGGACACCAGTATTTTGAAACCTCAGACAGCTACTCGGTCTGCCCGCTGACCTTTGCTGAGAGGCCTGTCGGGAGCAGATTTGCACTTGTGGAGACCTTGCACTGCATTTCTCAGAAGCTGAAATATCCTGTAACACGATTCAGCATTCTTTAAAATGCTGCCTCAGACTGCCTTGGTTAAAGGGAAGTATTACTTCCCCCACGTTACTTGTAATCAAAACAATGGACATTATTATACCCTGTGCTGGCTCTGGGGTGTGTGAGTGGGAGAAAGCAAGTCACGAGTTTTACTAACTAGACAGATTGTTTGATTGCCTCTTAAAAACATCCCTAAATCTGGAACAGCAAAGCTGCAGCCACAGCCATCTTTCAGGTTTTGTATTCCTCCAGATGAGGATTTATCACTTGCACTGATGGCAGATAGATGACTCGCCACTGAGTCACAGAGAGTTGCTCTTTTTGCCTTGTTTCCCACAAAGGCACAGGATGCTTTGTGTTTGAAAGTATATCTCTGCCACTTGATTTTTCAGGTGTAATTTAGAGTTTAAAAAGAAAAATAAATAAAAACAGAATGTGGGACGCAAACAGACCAGCTGAAGACTTCTTCCTGCCCAGGTGTTGCACAAAGCTCCATCAAGCAACTCTAAATTATGAAAGAAAAGGCCATTTATAACTTGGAATCCTGATTTTTTCATTGGAAAAGTGAACAGATTTTTTCACTTGAGGTGTTGATTAGGTGAGTTGGTTTTTTTCTTGACACTTCTGTCTGAAATGACAATTTCTTTAACCACCCTTTCCTAGGATACATTTTGAATTTATTTGCATCTGCATTTTCCCACAAAAGGTGAAGATTTCTCAGAAGATTACCAGCAGGCTGTAATCACAACCACACAGTACCTGAGGTGTGCTGCAGGTGCAGAGTATATGCAGAATTCACACACACACACACACACCCCCCACACCTGTCCCACCAACACCCAGAAAGGGTATTTCTCTTATACACCACAAATAAATGAATAATTAATAATAAACAAATACATAAATAAATACTAACATATTATTTATTATCAATAATTAGTATTTAATGTCATGTTGTCATGAGCATGGGACTAGACTTAAAAAACCCTGTGTGAACTGCTTGTGGCTGGAATAGAATTGTGTGCAAGTGGACACATCCCACTGCAATGGGATTCATGGGGAGAACCCACTGGAGAGAGATTGCT
This sequence comes from Callaeas wilsoni, assembly GCA_013398955.1. Lineage (NCBI taxonomy): Eukaryota > Metazoa > Chordata > Aves > Passeriformes > Callaeidae > Callaeas > Callaeas wilsoni. The sequence continues at coordinate 383,511 of VWPU01002214.1, forward strand.
GTAGTAATATGGCACCACCAGTGTCTTCCTGGCTGCTCTCAAAGAGTAGGAAACCCCAGATAAGGTAAGAGAGGAGAGCACAGGGCAGTACCCTACAGACAACGTGCCAGATAACACTGGAATCCTTTACATATTCAAGCAGGACGGACCCCAGGATAAGTTTCCACCCAACAACTATTTCAGGAATGCACTTGGGATCCTGCAGGGAACAGCCCAGCCCTCAGCAGGTGAGGCTCTACCTATTTTTAATGGGAAAAATCAGGAGACAGAGCTCCCTGGGTAGGAGGCCAAGGTGCTGGAGCCTGAAGAGAACATTATACTGAACTGCAAAGACTTGCTCTTGGCAAATAAATCCTGTAAGGTCTGATGAAAAATTAAACACCTGAAAGGAGAATTTGAAATGTCTTCTAGGAATTTACCCTTGTGCAACGTTTTACAAAAATCTGGGTAAGGTGTTGCATTCTTGCCTCACTGCAGGGAGGTAAATGCCCTTGAAGTTTCTTGGAGTTTTGATGGGGATGGCAAAAACCCAGGATTTTGTATCACAGCATCATTTTCAGTGCATTACATGGTGTCCACAGAAGTGACTTGTTCTGTCAGCTGGGCACAGTAGGATGCTCCATGCCAGAAGGAGTGGCAGGACCTACCTGCTGGTGCAGCGCAGGACTGAAGTGTGGGGGACTTCCAAGTGCCTGGATGGAAGGCAAACCTGCAGAGGAGGGTGGGCAAAGAGGATTTCTGCTTCTCCTGACACGACTTTTCAATTTCTTTGGGTGGAGCTCTTAGGAGGATTGAAAATAGAATGGCTGCCAGAAAACTTGTGAGAAAGCCTGTTGTAGGCTAGATTTATTTACTAGATAACATCTCGTACAGGTAACTTGCAGCCTGCCTTACACTGAAGGTTAAACATTTCTCTGCCTGTTACTGAAATTCAATTTACATGTGCACTAATTAATCCTAGATGGCACTCTCAGTGCAAACTGAGAGACTTGGGGCCATATTTTATATCTTCTATCCTCCCAGAGAGTATTTACATTGCTGAAAGATCAGACTTCTAACAGCTACCACTGGGGAAGCTTTGCATTTCTGAAATATTTGAATAGTGCTATCCTAGCACATTTGCCTCATGTTTTGTTTTCACAAAAGTGACATAATCATCATAAACAGTATTTTTGTATGGCATTGTGCATGCTGTGAATTCATATGGTAATTCCTTGAAGCATCTGTTCCTCCATATTCATAGGTCCTTTAAAGGAAGAACCAAAGTTCTACATGTAGAACTTTGCATCCTAATATTTCCTGATTTCTGCCGTAGATTAAGGGAATATTTCTCAAATGCATGGCAGTGAAACGGAATATATTGAAGGCACCTCAGCTAGATATCTTCTGAAAGATCTTCCTAGCTCTCTCCTCTTGAAAGGCCTTTTTGGAGGACAGGGTAGAAGGAGTAAAGTATTTTCTGAGGAGCTAGGTGGCATTGAGACTGCAGCTGTCTTGGGAAAATCTGGCATCCAGAAGCAGTGTTGGCAGTGCTGACACAGAGCGATGCTCTCCAGAACCTGGCTGGCTGTTTTCCTCTCTAGCAAACCTTTTTCAGGCATAATTTATGCTGCAACTACTTGCATATTTCAAAGAAATCGCATTGCTGTGTAACAGTGGCATTCCTGATCCCAATTTCCAGCACCCCCGCTGGTTTACAGCTTTGGCAAGGTTCGTCTGGTCAGGTGGGTTGGCCTGAGCTGGGCCCTGCAGTCCTTAAGTGAAGAAACAAAAGGAAAGAAAACACTTAACAACTGATAAGCTCCTCAGAAATCCGTTGCTGAAACAAAAGTTTTATTCCAGTAGCTGAATTAATATGTTTCATCCTGGGCTTTACCAAGTTTAGCAGTTCTTCAGGTTGGAGCTTTCATTATGTGTTTGAGTACTTTTATAGCAAAGGGAAAACTTGAGCTTCTGCCTGAACTCCACTGCCTGCTGTTCAGTTTTATATTGCCATTTTCAATTAACATCCACTCACTCAAGCAATCTGGTCCCATCCCAACTCAGACAAGATCTCTGCTTTTCAGTGAAAAAGATTTTTAGTGCAGGACAAGTGGTAACAACACGAATTTCATCTGGGGAACATCTGTTTTCCTTTCAGAACACAAAAAAACATAGAGCTGGGCATATGAGAAGAGAGAGACATTCATGGTCCATGTCTGGAACGTCAATAAGTTCATTATGATTTGTTTGGGGAGGGAGCATACTCAAAGCTTGGAGAAGCCAAAGCGGCATTTTCTTCATACAGGGCATCACAGCTGATCCATTCTGAACTCAGAGAGCCCCAGCTTAAAATTCTAAGATCAAATCTACAGTGTGTTAATAGTTCCTCAGGCTTTTCATAAATCCTTTACTCCTCTGCCATACTCAGTCTCCCTGCTGCTAATGCAAGTCCCTCCTCTTAGAGATGCTTAGGAAGCACAGTTTGCAGGAGGGTTCACATCACCATTATCTTCTTTTTGCTGTTCTGTGAAGATGATACCAAACAGAACATTTCAGTTTTGCTCTACTGTTTTTCTACCAAGTGGTCAACTCTCATTCTTTGTTGAGAACCCACAGCAGGGATTTCCCATTTAAATCCTGGGCAGGCCTAATCTTAGTTTCTATTAGCAGGGGTGTTCAGACTGTTGAATACAAAGTGGGGGGTTTTTGGGTTTGTTTTTTTTTTGTTTTGGTTTGGGTTGTTTTTGGTTGGTTTTTTGTTTGTTCATTTGTTTGTTTTTGGTTGGTTGGGGGTTTTTTTAATACTATAAAAGGCAGCAAAAAGGAGAGGGTGCTGCTATGTCTGTTTGTGAAGGGTGATGCTCTTGGCATCTGTATAATCTATGTGTGACTAAGAGAACTATATCCTGGTCCACACTCATTTCCTTAAGGTCATCACCTCTGTTCCTCTTTGTCATATGCTTAGACTGATTTTTTTTCTCTCCTGACCCCAGGTCTGCAGACTTCAAGGACAGGATTTTCAGAAGTGACTTAAAAAGAGTTTATGTCTTGAATAATCCTGACTCCCTTAATCACTTAGCTCTGAGTTGGGGCATGCTGTGCTGTTTGACTATCAGCACATGTGCACCACACAGAACACACACACGGTTCTGGTATGAGGAAGCCAATGTGTAAATCAAGATTTTTCTGTGTAGCCACCCTTGATGACAAAACAATGTCTCACCTTGCGTAGAGGAGCAAGGTGAGTCATCAAATCTGATGACTTCATTCTTCCTACCGACATGAGGCAGGGTGAAGTTCACCTCTTTTCCTTTCTTTCCTCATGTACTGAAAGACATTTTGCAGGCTGAAATATTTCCCACACACGCTCAGGGAAATACAGGGTGTTTTAAAACAGAAAATATTACCAAGATTCATGGAAACCACTTAGCAGTAGGGGGAAGAGAGAGATTTTTTTTATCAAGACAAAGAACTGATATCAGAGAAGGTGAAAGGCACCTGAGAATACAGAGAACTGTCATGGAAGACATGACCTGAAGACCTCCATTTTCGATTTCCTTTGGGTCTTAGTTTGTGGTTTTACTGATACATGAAGAGAAACAATGAACTCAGAAACCTCCTGTGAAACTCCTGTGTGCTGGTGTGTTTGTGTGTTGCAAATCCCCCTTGTGCACCTCCCACGATGGCAATGGTGGTAAAAGCTACACTGGATGTGCAGGGCAATCTGAGAGCTCCTTCCCAGGTGCAGGACCCGGTGTAGGTACAAATGCTAAGATTGTGTTGGGTGTGCCTGGAGTCCAAGGCAAGACTGATGCTGAATTTCTGCTGAGAATCCACTTTGGCTTAAATGAAACTAAGTCTTGGGAATGCCTTGGATCTTTTGAGTGTCTGATCTGGGGGAAAGGAAGAAAACTGGACCTAGAAATGCCTTCAAGGTGGTTATAAGGAGCAGTCATGTCCAGCGTCCTGCTCTTGGACTCCTAGTCCTCGTACATGTAAGCACACAGTTAGGAAGTTCTGTGTCTGGCATTGGCAGGAACTGCAATATTATTGCTTGACTGGTCACTTTTCCCCATGTCTGGCTTCCACTTTCCAGAAATAAAGCAATGATTAGTAGCACAGGAGAGGAAGCAAGGAGAAAACTGCAGGCAAAGCTGAAGGTTAGCAGATTATAAACCTTGCTAGGTTTGGTGAGGTCCAGGCTGGGCTGGGTAGTGTTGGGAAAGTAAAGTAAAATTTTAACTCAGACGAAAATCCCAGTGGTGAATCAGCAACCAATTCTCTAACATTACATCCCTGCAAGCACGTCCATCACGTCTCAGAGGAACGAGTGATACCTTTTCCTGGGACATACACCTTCCATGTCATGTTCCTGAGTTCAGTGCTAAATGAAGAACAGTGCTGCCTGGCATGTTTTGACCTGCATGTGCTCTGAGCATGTCATTGCCTCTGATGAACTGTTCTCTTTCATCCTCCCTCTTCCCTTAATTTTTTTTTGAGAATTAAGTTCTGCGGTCATAAAAAGTGCTTCTGCTCATATCCGTTGACTACAGGTCTGGGTGGGATTTGTTTCCATGTGAAGATATTGATATGTTTCTGAAAGATAAGGCCTTCTCTTGCAATGCAGATAAAAAGAGTATCTGTCCTCAGGCAAGACAAACTGTGCAGAAAAGCTTTCCAAACAGAGCAAATTACCTTTCCTGATTCACAGGTCGTACGTGCCTGTAATGCCTGGTTCTGCCGTGAGCACTGCTCATCAGAAGATTTCAGAAGAGGTTATGGAGTAAGGACATCTACTCTGAAAAGCTTAGTGGGAAATTAGTGGGAAACTATGGGAATTTGCTATCTTGCCCCTTGTCTGCTGCAGCCATCCAGCCATTCTCCTACTTCTACTGCCAGCATACAGCCCATGTGTGCTTCTCTTTTCTCACCTGCAGTCTGAATGTACCCCCCAGAAACGATGATGTGTCACTGACTGAACAGAAAGATAAATCGGTTGCACAAGCAGTAGCTGAATGTAGATAGAAATGTAAAAACTTACTACTGCCTTGTTAACAACCAGTGAATAGAGCAACATGGTGGTGGCTCAGCCCCTGAGCAATGCAAGCCTGCATGTCTCAGCTCAGGGAGGTGGCCTCGGGTATGTAATCAGCAAACACATTTGAGCTGTGTCAGGAGCTCTGGGGGGCTCTCAGTGGCATATGAAATACTGCACTTAAGGTAAATGTGGATGCACTCACTGTTGTGTCTTGCCACAATAAATTCAGATTTTTAGGTGCCTATGTGAAATGGGGGTAGCAAAGATTTTAAGGTTTAACACTTTGGAGAGCCCATACTACGTTTGACACCTGGACAATGCTTTGTCAGGAAATACAGTCATTTACAGTCGAGCTCCTTGCCCTGCAGAAGGCTGACTCCCTTGGTTGCCTGGAGCCTTGTGGAAAATGGCAAAAATCCTTTGTCTCTAGGGATGACTCTGGCTTTCATGTGAAGCCCGTGTTTCATAAGACCACAGCTCTTCAGCCTGACTGATGACTTTGTATGGCATTTTGGTGCTCAACAAGAGACATGCTATGGAAAAACAATCTATGCAACATCATTAGCTTCTCATGGTGGTCACAGGTTTTCTTGGCATGTTCTGTGGAGGTTGATTTCTGTTCATGCTGCAGAGCATAGACCTCTGCTTGCTCTGTATTGTTCTGTTCCTTGTGACCAAGCTACTATTCTACCTCCAGCAAAAAGAAAATGGAATATTACTGACCTCTTTTTTTTTGTGAGATCTCTACTTCTTGCTTACTCCTTTCTTTTGCCTCTTTCATCTCACTGCATATAACTGAAACAGTTAATAAAAAATTGGTAACACAAAAATATTGTTCTCTCTTATCTCGCCAGGGAGCTGAGGCTTTTCAGGCAGCTTAATAAATAGTACTATGAACCTAGGGCTGTTTTTGCAATAGGTGGCTTTAATTAGTGTTTAATGTAGGCTGGAAAGAGAAAAAGGGATTTCAGAATCAATGCTAGGAAGCAAGTAACATCATTGCCGGGTCAAGAGAGTTCCTTCTCTCAAAAGCAACCATGCAATCTGCCCTGTGCTGTTCTGGATTTGTTGTTTCTGGCTTTCTGTGGTTAGACTTTTCCAGTTTACAGGAAGAATATGTCCATCCATCCTTCCTTTCTCAGTACCACTCCTTTAAATGCTGCCTGGGCTGTTGGCATCCAGCTGTGTGCTTCCAGGCTCTGCCAACTTCACCAGGAGATGGTACTGCAGAAGTATTGTGCCTTCATTTACTTATATACCCCCAGCTTTTGTTTCGAGTGAGCTCAGGCCCATGTTCACAGCCTATTTCAGAAAAGCAACTTATGTCATTCAGCAGAAGCTCTGGGACAGACAGCCCCACCAGGAAGCTGGAGGTGAGTTAAGGAGAGCAGCTGTAGCACTTCTGGTGGGCAAAGAGGAGTTAAACTTGGATTATTGCATGTTGTTATCAGTAGTGAGAAAAGTGGATTATGAACGTGAACAAAGCTTTGACACCGTGAACTTTTTTAACAGTTGCTTTAAAAGCTGTATTTTGAAGAAAGAGAGAGAGAGAGAGAGAAAAGCAACCAAACACAGTGAAGACCTGGGGATAAATGAAATGCAAGAAAGAATCAGAGCAATAGAATAGGAAGGGGTGCAGGGAGATCAGCCCATCCTTTGTAGAGGAAGAATTGCATTAAAAGTGCATATTAATGCTTAATGCTGCCTTTACATACTTTTACAGATGTCAGGAACCCTCATGCTCAGCTGGTTTAACACTGCAGTGCTCACAGACCACACTGCTTCAGGTTACATGTGAGCAGGCAGAGTTGTTGGCTTCCTTCATCCACACAGATAGCAATGGCAAAACTATTGAAAGTACCTAATCCAAAATACACTCTACAACAAAAAATTCTTCACCTCCTTGCTCCTCTCCCAGCAAGCACTGGCAGAGAGCAGAGGGAAGATATGTGGGACACAAAACCTCCAGAGATTTCTCTGCTCCAAATGTTTCTGTGGTTCTGAGTGAACAGGTGGAAAGGAAAGGACAACAGGAGATGCTGAAAAAGCATATAAGAGGTAAAGTCATACTGGGGTGTGCATGGAGATGCATGCCTGCAGAACAGCAGTGACCTGGGAACATGCCAGACTAGACATGGTCTTTTCTAAGGGGGCTGAACTCCTTTTGATTTGCAAGAAGCACTCAAATTTTCCTTTCTATGTGACAATGACTGTGGGATACAGCTGCTTATAGTCAAAATGGCCACCACTAAAAGTCCTAATATGTTGAGAGAGCAGGTGTATTTAATCCCCTTCCCAGTAGTTACTCATTAAAAGAAAGCAAAATAACCCAAAGCAGCAGGTATTGCAAGGGAGAAAAAAAATAGTTAAACATGCAGGTGATAAACATCTGAGTTACTGATTAACTCCTGGCTTTTGTGACCCCCCCAGTTCTTCAGCTGGCTTACTGGGAGACCAAAACACAGACCGGTGCCACTTCAATAACTTATAGTGTGCTTTATCTCTCCTTGGCACAGGTGTTCCTGGGCTGTGGCGGTGAGCACAGCACTGCCCTCTCTGGATGGGAAGAGTTGAGATCCCTTTCAACACCTGCAGTGCTTTTCAACGTGAGTCAAAACAGCCAGAGAAATTCATGTAGGACAGGATGGATTGAAGAATAACCTCTTGTTTGGTGTGTCAACTGCCAGAAGCTGGGAGAGAAGAGAAGGAATAATTCACTTGCTGTGTGTGCACATCCTCAAGCATCTGCTCCAGGATATCCATTGCAGATGGGATGCTGGGGAAGCTGAGCCTTTGGTCTGTCACTCTGTGGCCAGGGTTATGCTCTCGGGGAAAAATCTGGGCTGGAGGGGAAAGTGGAGACCTAGACATTTCAGGAGCAATCACAGTGAAAGCAGTGCAACATGCTTGGCAGGATGGAGAACAGGCTGATGCTCATCTGTGAGGAAAAAAATGGTAATTTCAGATGCCTTCTTCCACCTGGAGCATCTTGTTTTCCCTCCTGCACCCAACCAGCTGCATTCAGTCTGGAGTGTTGCCTCAAGCAATATTTCTCCCTCGCTGTCAGTCTTGATGCTGTCACTTGTTATTGCAGCCTGTCACTTGGGTTTAACTGAGCACATGCTGCTTGCCATCTGGAGGAAAGTCTGAGAAGTGAGGTGGCAGCACTGACTGCCATCAAGGGTTCAGCTGAGCCTCCTCAGCTCCTGGCTCTTCCTTATGCTGCCTGACTGGAGCATCCTGAGGTCTTGCAGGGATGTGAGGAAACTCCTGAAGATGTGAGTCCCTGAAGAGGGGCAGCTTTGCCCTGTGGTGCAGGGGAAGTCCTTCCAAAGTTTAGTAACTGCATTTTTAACTAACAGTTTGTGCTTAAGCAAAGTTCCTCTGGCAAGGAACTGATCCTGCAACACCCCAATCTCTTCATTCAGAGGTGGTAAATTTGAAGAAATAAACAGAAGCACTCAGCACCATCAGCAGAGGTGGACACAGGCTCGCTGAATGGGCTGGATGTCAGGGGCCCATCAGACTGAAAGTGAATGCTAGACCATGGTGAGCTGAGCCAAGGCGGGCTTAGCTGTGTCTCTGGGGATAAAGGATGCCCTGTGAATGGGCCTGAAAAGATCCAAGTCTGGTTTGTGTTCTATCTTACTTCTGCTCAGTCTCTTAAAAACTCCTCATCTATAAGCCAAAAACAATAGCCATTAAAAAATCCAAACTCTTGTTTGTCACCATTAGCTGTCACAGAAGGCAAAAATGCCCATTTGCTGGACCAGCTCATTCTACTGCTTGACCTGCCTTTGCAATGCTCAGCTTTAATCTTTTTCACTTAAAATTTCACAGTAAGGCTCTATTTTCCAGGTCCCAAACAAACAGCAGGGTGCATGCTGAACAATAGCAAAGGGTTTGGCAGCATGCAGGTTTCTCGTCTGTGCCAGAAAAGCTTTTCTGATGGCCCTGAGTTCCTCTTTACCCCCCTCTGCCAGGGCCTGACATCAGGGAAAGAGAAAATACAATTGAATGCCATCAAGAGTAATGTCCTGTTTATTTTCCTGCTAACAGAATTATTTTCAGAACATCTCAGAAATCAGAAATGGGAGCGACGGGAGGTGTGGGAAAATCAGAACAAGCCCACTTTGGGATTTCATTAGCTGTCAGCAGAGAAGAGACTAGAATCAGGACTAAAACGTAGGCCAGGGACACAATAAATGAAGCTGTATATATGTTACGTGTCCTTGTTTACCCTTCTAGTTAAAGACCATAAAGAACTGGGGAGGTTTCTCTGCCAGAAGCAGGATGACGTAACCTGTTAATTGTATTTGTTGGTTATTGCTGGCTCCTATAGCTGTGTGGGACAGTCACTCCAGAGCAGCTCATGCATCAGTATGGATTTACCAGGGGAAAAAATAAAAGGAGACATGGACTACTCCCCGTGAGCAGTGGCTGCTGCTGTTTGCCCTTGTGCCCGGTGATGTGGTTGTGCATCCGTACAGCCTCTTCCTTGTGACACAAAATGGGAGAGCCAGTCTGGCATCTCCTGGTTGCTAGAATGGACAGGTCTCACTCCCTCTTTTTACCTCTCCTCCTTCCCTGCCCACAGTTGCACCAGTGCAGTCCTGCTCTCTTGCACAAGCTCTAGCTTAGATGGGAAGGGGAAAAAATAAGCATCAGTGTGGCTGGAGCTCTACTAGGTTTTGTAAAACAATTTTTGTTTTTGTTCAGTAAGATTACTGTGTTAAATCCTGCTTTGTTAGCTCTTAAGAGTGGAAGTCCTAGTCTGTTCTTGTTCTGTGAAACTGTTCTGTCTTAAAATCTGCTTAATTATTCCTTAAAAGGGAGGATGTTAGGATCCTGAGCTCTCTTATCCAGCACAGAGCAGCAGGACACATGGACTACGCAGATCATCTCAAGGTTAGTGGAATGTGCTGTATGTCTTCTTGCACGAGTGGGGTCTTCTTATCCAAATGCTATGTGCCCACCAGAGATGTTCAGTTCTGCCTTCCAGGATTTTGAACAGCCCTCAGGAGTTCAAATGGTCTGTTTGTCCTCAGGCCAGGAGAAATGAGGTGGACACACATGTGATCAGGTGTGGGTTGAGGAAAATGGAATGGCTTCTCTCCATTTGCAAAGTGGAAATCAGAGACCAAGTGTGCTGCTCCTCACCAGGCAGTCTTTGGACCACCTCTGCCCACTCCTGCATGGGAGATGTTCCTGCTCTGGAGACCTCCTCAGCTTACACTGTTTGCACTGCTTTAATTGTGATTCCCATCCCTGCAATTACAACAGCTGTGAATGGATCAATAACAAACTGATGAGCCAGAGCCTTTCCTGAGGCTACTGCATGGAGCAGGGGATGAGGAATGGAGCAGAAGGCTTTCCAGCTTTCAGTTCATTACCTCCTGTCTCACCAAGGTCAATAATAACCCCAAATCAGGCAGAACAGACGGCTGACTCAGCAGGACACCCCGATGGGCTTGCTGCCTGCTCCTCTCTGAGCTAACTGCACTGGTGATGATGGGGAAGAAAATACACAGGAAGGGATGATGGACCTGTCACCTCCTGATGGCAGGCTGATATCAGCCATGGACTTAACCGGGGATGGGAAGAATAGGGGCACTCTCTCTCTCTCCATTCCCTGGGCCAGTTCAGGGATGTCTTTCCACACATAACTGTGCTATGAAATTAACTTACAATTTTCCAAGAGAAGTAGTTCTTTCCATAGGAAAGAGTAAATGAGCCATGAAACAACATTTCTGTCCTTTACACAGCATCAGGACCCACACCTCAATTAACCTTTTAACCAGGACAAGTTACTTTTCTAATCTGTGTACTGTGAACTCCCTTCCCTTACCCATTCCCATTTTGGTAGGGACTGCATTCATGGCATCTTTTTCTTTGTACAACTCTTTTTCAGCATAAATCACTTTCCATTGTTCCAGTCCAACCGCCGAGTGGAAAAGAAAACATGTATGGGCTTTGATTGCCATCTCTCTTGCTAGTAAAGGAGAAATGCCAAACTTGGTCTCTGAGTCAAAGCTAACAATGGGTGGCCAACACCTGCTCTGCAATGGGGAGGAACAGTGACGGAGATGGCAAAGAGCATGGAGGTGGCTCTACCTGCCCCTGGCAGAGTGGCACTTCCCACTCCTTAGGAGTGCATTGGTGGGACCTGGGTTTGAGCTGACTCAGATTGGGCCCACAGTGATAAATAAAACACAGACTGAAACTGTGTGCCACAGCCGTCCCTTCTGCTTGGTTGCTTGCACACTTGCTGGCCTGGTTTTGGGGGCGATTCCCACGAGGCAAGGCCTGGAACACGGCTCTAGATGCAGCCGGCTGGGTGGATGTGAGCTGTGCTAAAGGTCTGTGACTTCTGACACGGACATCACCTGCAGTCCTCGTCCAAACCCACTAAAGACAGCGGAAAGATCTCCTGGTGGCTTCAGCGGCCTCTGTGTCATGTCCTAAACTGAATTCAGGCCAGCACAGGATCAGACCAACCTCACTGCCTAAGCAGCTTTAGGCTGATGTCAGTGGAGGGGTTGGTGTGAATTCTCAGCAGCACGGTTGGTGTTGAGGGGTGAGGGCTTCCTCAAAGCCAGGGTAGATGTTGGTTGTCAGGTTCAGGTTTATAACTGTGAGCATGACAAGTCCAGTCAGGGTAAGTTTTAGAATAGTGGCCTGGATAATGGTTAATGACTGACCTACAGAATAAATTATTGTAGGTGAAGTCTGTTAACCTCATGATTAAAGCAGCCGTGCTGTACTTTCCCTCCACAGATGAGGGTTCTTTCAAAATAGGAGGGGATTTCAAAAGTTATCAATTTTTTTTCCAAGGAATATTTTCACTTGGTTCCCGAACTTATTGCTATGTTGTAAAAACAGGTACATTTTACTCTTTTCTCTGACCTTCAAAATTACTCCACAACTCCTAAAAGTTTGGAGGTGGGAAAAAAAGATTGGGACAACATATTAAAAAAATTAAAACTCAGGCTTAAAGGATAGATAGTTTTTTTGTGTAAATGCATGTATATTTCTATACAACGTGCTCTATAAAAATAAGGTTTAAGATAATTTTGAAAATTATATAGTCATTAATTCCATTTCTTGATTATTCTTGGTAGTAGAGTAGATATATTAAATATTTACATAGCCTGTGTATCTTGGGGACAGGAATCATTTTTGTTCTGAGTTTGTACATCTGGTACTGAAGACAGACACTACATTATGAAGACACTGAACACTTTTGCTGCAGCAACAAGGACTCACCATGTCACTATCATTTTAGCGACAACCTGTGACCCTGATGCATGCCATTAAGTGATAGGATTTTTAGGAACATGTTGAGGTACAGGAAAACATTTGACTGACAGACAAGTCTTGTCAGGCTTTCTTTTTCATGGCTGCTGAGCAGATCAAAACTGTCTGGTCAAGGCCCAGATCTTCTTGTGCGAAGCTCTACGCAGAGGTTTGACAAAAGACAAGCTGAAAGAGTTGAATGGAATGCATACCAAGTATGGCATATCTATAAATGCCATGTGACATTTCCATAAATCCAGATCCAGAAAGTTAAATTCAAGGAGAGGGTACAGGTGATGGCAGAAATGGAATTTTTATTAATCCTTTTTTATTTCTTCTGGGACTAATGGCAAATTGTGCTGCCTAGTGTAAATTGATGTAGCTTTGACCTCTGGGAAGAGATGATCTACATCCATGAGAACACGGCCAAGTATTACTGTGCTGTATGACTGCACAGGAGAGGAAGGTCTGAAGGGCACCGTTATCAAAGGAAGTGAATACTTGAAACACAAAGAACTAAAGTTGTTCTGTACCAGTCATGAGGCCAACACTTGTTGCTGTAAGCACAGTAATCTTTCTGTCCTTCCTGCAAAATACAGCCTCTCCCAAAAAAAACCTGGATGACAGAGACTCTTTGCTGATGGGTTTAAAGGAATTTGTCTGTCTTTTGTTCCAAACCCTGCAATGTCAGCTGGTTCACTAGAGCCATTCATCTCCTGGAGTAGCCCACTGCCATAACCCCAGCCTTGCAAATCGACAGAACAACACTGTTCACCAGAGCTTCCTAGAAACCTCAGCTGAAAGGACTCTCTGAAAGTGTCTAACCCAAGAGGGAATCCCCAGTCCTGTGTGAGACCAGCCATGGCTTTATCTAGCCATACCCTGATGTCCTTCAGGCACAGAGGTCCCAGTTCTTCTCCTGGCTGACCTGTTTCCTTCTCACCCTCCTAGTGAGAAAGGCATCTTGCCTAATATCCAGCCTGAACCTCCCAAGCTGCAATGCATGGCCATTGTTGCTTCTACTGCCATTTGATACTACAAAAACGAAACGTGTCTCAGCCATCCTCACCTCTCCTTAACAGAAGGGCAAGGACATCAAAGCCAGACAGTATTTCTTGGCCTTTTTATACACTGTTTGCTCATATGGTAGAAAAGAAGCCTCAGGGTACACATTCAGGCTAGGGACTAAGTAGGACCTGACATCATCCGTGTTATTTAGCCCATACTGTGTTTCCTGGCACTGTTTTAGTTCATGGCTGTTCATCCCTCCACAGACTGTGCCCAGGCTTAGCCAAGAAACAGCCAAGAACTGTTCTCAAAGACAGCAGAGACGAAGCCATCCAAGTGTATTTTTAAGACACTGAGGTTTAGCTGTACAGTCATACCCCATGCCCTCGGTCATGAGAATGGGATATGACCTATCTTATTATATCCTATTTATATGTTTATGAATCTACATATATAAACATGTCCCAGAACACTCCTCTTAAGTGCCAGCTGCCAGGTCACTCTTTGCACTTTCCAGCATTCCCTTCCTGCCACCTCTGGGGACATGGGGGAAACATTCAGCTTTGTGTCATAGAAATCCCACTCTGATGGTGCTGCTGCAGCGCTCTTACATTATTTCATACACTTTCACTTAAAAGATACGTGAGTTTAAGTAATAACATTATTTTAGGCCACAGGGACAGTACTTGGGGCTACAAGAGATGCACGGTTAGGTGCTAATCAGAACAGATATGGTCAGTCAGCTGAAGAGAACTCGTACTCAGCACTGTGGGTGAGACCAACTCCAGAAGATGATGTCTGAGCAGTGCTGATGCAGCCACAGGAATGAATAGCTGGCTATTCCTGGAAGGATGTCTAGAGCTGGTAGATGAGCCTTACTGTCCTTTCTGTTATCATGAAGAAAGCACTGGGCAAACAGCTCATGCACTGCTGGCATCCAGCAGCCAGACAGACCTTCTGTTTTCATTGAACCCAGCTAATTAATTTGCAGCATTGATTGTTTTTTACAATATATCTGTGCCTCATTTAACACTTGGGTACTACAGCTGAGAACAAATAAATCCAAAACTACACAAGCTGATGGTATTGGTAGCATAACATGAAAAGTCCTTTTAGAAATAACTGAATTGCCTTTATGGTCTACAAAGGACATTTTGATCTGCTATAACTAAAGCCTTTTACATCCTCAAATAAAAGATTTGTACCACTACAACATAGCCAGGAGTCCCAAATATTTGTTCCTTGTCAGGAATTTAGGTTACAAGGGAAGATTTTTTAATTTTTTTTTTTCAATTATGGGCATTTCTGAAGGGCCAGTACCAAAAAAAAAAAAAAAAATCCGCACACATATCTAGGAGTGCTGTCCCCTTTCAAACAGAAAGGAAAACTTCACAGAAAGTAGCAGTGATGGAAACCCTTAGGGTGTGAAGCCTTGCAGGACTTCTCCCACCTTGTTCTCCCTCATGGCCTGTGGGCTCTGGCATTTAGTTATTACCCAGAGGCCAAAATAGATTCAGCAAATAAATCCCAAGCCTTACAGCTGTGAAGATAGAAGTGTCAGGAGGGAACATGCTCCGAGCCAGTAATGTGACACACTGCTGTGAGAGTGCTCCAGAAGCCACGGGATAACTCATGGGAACAGGAAAACAGCACGCTCTAGTGGGGAAATTATTAAAGTCTATATAGAAAAATCTATTCTAAAACAAATCGCTGCACTGAATACTACATGTGACAGCAGCTGTTGTTTCCTATCTCTGTCCAGTGTTTCTTCTCCCATCACTGTGCATCTCATGTCACTTGTTGCCCCCGGTACCACTTAGCTCGGGCAGGGGGACAGTCTTTCCAAGGCTGTCCCACCTACTGACACACAGCTTGGGCTGATTTACTTTTGAGAAGCCAGAATTGGGTCTTCTCCCTCTGGCTTGCTGAGTGTGCTTGGCACAGCGCACGATTGCCTGTGCCAGTGTGGCAGGGCCCGTTAGAGGGGCGTGGGAGGACAGTCGGGTCAGTGACCGTGCCCCTTCAGCCGGTAATTAGCAAGCTCCTTCCCTCTCCCTTTCACTGTCACACAGTGGAACACTCCGTCTCCATTAGGAAGGAGAACTCATTACTGGCAAAACAGACGCTAATCAGATATTAGTTGTAACCATTAATGAAAAAGCTAATGAGGTGCTGAGATCCCCAGCGCTGACTGAAATGAGTTAATCACATCTCACTGCTCAAAGACCCATTAGCCTGCGTGCATGTTGATGTTTCCCATTCCTTTGCTTATTATAGCAAATAAAAACATCGTTCCGGCTTCATTTGCGTGCATCTGCTGGATCTCTCTGCTAAGCTGTAAAGCCACGTTACAAAACCTGCAACTGCTGACAAGCAGTGACATTCCCTTGGCCCAGAGGAAGCTACCACAGAGAGGTGAAATGGCACCCACCTTCAGGGAAGGAAGCAAACACGCTGCCCACAGCCGCATAAGAGTGATTTCTTATTGCCCCTGGCTGTTGGTCTAAACTGTTATTCCAGCCCCTACAAGTAACAAGAACTGAAGAGCCACTAGTGCCCCAGGTGCATTCCTCCTGAAACAGCTTGTAATTTGTTCAGCTGGTTTCCTGTCATTACTGCTAGTGGTGAGTATTAATCTCACCTGATTCCAGTGCGATATCTCTAGGATGGATATGGATCGGTAATTAGAAGCATCCAGCAACTGAGGTAGTTAGGTGTAAATTTGACCTAGATTTATTTCAGGTGTTGTTGGCAATACATGTTCGCAGACTTCTAGAGATCCTCTGGAATTCACAGGATTCCTTCAGTATCTAGTTTATTTTAATCTGCCTAGCATGGAGTTAGTTTTATTGCTAGCACCCATATAGTGCTGTGCTTTGGAGTGGTGGCTGTGGAAAGTGAGTGGCTGTGTGGGTGCTTGGCTGCGGGCTGGGGTCAAATCACAACATGTGTGCCCAAAAGTATCACCAGCCTATCTCACTCCTGGCCCACCTGCTTTGATGAACCAAACAAATGGGTAAAACTCTATTTCTTTGAAAGGTTCCAAAAGATCCATTTGCTTTATTTTTATGTATCCTGTCTTCACCTTTAAATCTGTTTATTTCTATTTCCTTATTTACCTATTCAAACCAAACCCTCAAACGATAGAGCCTGTCAGCTTGCAGAATTTCTCCCTGCAGCCAACTCTTTGGTGTCCCCAGTGAAGGACCATCGGTCATCAGTTTTTCCCATGACTCTTTCCTGTGACTCCACCACTGCAGGCAGGAGCGCTGTGCCTCATCAGCATCTTGGGGAACTTGCTCACACTTACACACCCTCTGATAACTGAATGCCTCAACATTTAAAGGAGAAAGAGGAGTTGAAATAGTGATGGGATAAGGGGGAACAGTTTTAAATTAAAAGACCAGATATTTAGATTAGATGTTATTAAGAAATTATTTACAGTGAGGGTGGTGAGACACTGGCACAGGTTGCCCAGGGAAGCTGTGGATGCCCCATCCCTGGAAGTGTTCAAGGCCAGGTTGGATGGATCTCAGAGCAACCTGACCAAGTGGAAGGTGTCCCTGCCCATGGCAGCAGGGTTGGAACTGGATGATGTGGAAGGTCCTTTCTAACCCAACCATTCTATGATTCTATGATTGATTCTATGATTGATACTATGAAACCACTCCACTATTTTCTACCATATGAAACCCACTCTGGTATTTGAAAATGGGATGTGGCTGCAAACTGGACACGCTTCAAAGCACAGCTCAAGTATGGCCGGTCCATTCGCACCCCCAGCCCCAGACTACGGGTTTGGGATGGGGCTGCGGGAGCAATGTGCAGCTTCCCTGCATAGTGGCAGCTCTCTAGGGCCAGCCCCAGAAAAGCAAGGAGAGGAACACAAAAATCCACATGGGGAGAGATGGCCGTAAGGGGCTCCTTGATGTAACACTTGATTTGGGGCATCCTTGGGGGAACCCATGGTGCTGCAGGATGCAGCATTTGTGGCACAGGTTAGGATGCTTTCCTTACTGATCTGGTGTCTGGGTGGACAGGGAGGCAGCAGGTAGCTGCTGTGTAACTCTGGAGTCTCTGATTATGTGGAAACAGTAACTATTGTGGAAAATGTCCTGTCTTAGTAGGACTGTTAATGTTGTGGGAACAAACTCCCACATGGATACATTTATATTCTGCCAGCCAAAGGTTACCTTAGAAACTACAAACTAAGGAGTAGAGCAACATGGTGAATTTCCTACAGGAGAAAATTTAACTGAAAACACAGAGATTTAACCCTGCATACAAGTACCTGACCACGAAGAACTACTCACTGTGTGAACCATATTTTATCTCATATTGCCTGGAGACAATAAATGTAATGAGATCGACTCCCTCAAATTCTATAGGAAAGACAAGGGAAAACAGATTTTTAAGGGTGACAAGGGACTGCTTTGCCTTTTCATTCATTTGGTTTAATTGCTATTCTGACTGTGAGCCATGAAAGGAACCCATGCCATGAACTGAAGCCATCCAGTTCCCCTGTGGGTACTTTCATTCTTCATTTGATGGTATAAGCAAAGTCCTTTGTCCAAGTCCTGTGGTCGGTCCATCTGTCTGCATGCTGCTGTTGTTGTTGCTGCATGTCTTACTAGTCTCAAGTGGTTTCCAGATTGTAATTTTATGCAAATTACTTTCCTGACAAAATAATTTCAGGCCTGTAAGCTGCACTGCATTGCACCTCTTGTGAGTGGACATGAAGCAAAATGCAAAATGCTTTCCAAGAAAGCTGTTCCTTGGTGTTATTTAGCTTTGCTGAAGATAACAGAGGAGCAAACGCTTTGCATCTCCTCTGCACCTGAACTGACTGGAATAGCTCCTCAGATCTGTGTGTCTCTACTTCCCACCCATTTTCAACAAATGTGATTCTGCCTGGGCTGTATCCATTAATGGTGGTTAACACCTCACTGATGCAGAATGTCCAGAGCCTGGGATGAAAAGCAAAGCGTCAAGCAGCTTCTGAGAACCTGATCCTCTGAAGGTCACACACTGGACAGCAGCTCTTCCTGTGACCAACTTACCACTGCCTGTCTCTGAACAGGAGCTTCCCGAGCTGACCTCTGACGACTCCCTGAGCTCCCACCACAGGATGGTTGCATTTCAAAGGGCAACTCGCATCACTGCCAGACCATCTACCATAGTCAGTCCCTCAAACAATGAAAGGGAAGGGCACATAAGGAAAGTGAGCAGTTGATGAGGTCCATGAGGAACAGCCAAGGTGGAGTGTCCACATGTAGAGCCATGGTCATGCAGATGCGAGTGTGACCGGCTGAAGTGATACCTGATCAAAGGGACCCATCTCCTGGATGGGGTTCTTCTAACAGAGATCCTCAAAGCCATCCATGACTGCAGTGCTTGTGTGAGCAAAGCAGACCCTTAAAACAGGGATGGATCCTCAGATCTCAGCCAGGTCTGTCAGTCACAGAGGACACACAACTTGAATCTTTCCTCAAGTCACTGATTTCTGAGTCTGCATTAATTTCCCTTATTTATCTCTTAAATAGAGCATAGATCCATCAGGTGACCACAGGCATATTAAGTTCAATTTCTTTTCTCCAGAGAGGCCTAGAGCTACCATGTGAGCAGTGTGATGCCATGACCACAAGCAGCCCGAAAACATGCCACTGTCACCCAAGGGATCACAGAATCATAAATGTTGGAAGGGACCTCTAAGATCATTGAGTCCAACTGGATGGGTGTGAGGAAGTGGAATAAGCTTCATTACACTGTTATGTGACAGAGGAGGTTCTAGGAGCTAATGAAAATACTGTGGAAAAAAAAGTGTGCACAGAAAAGATTTGATTACAATAAAAAATTTATTTTGATTCATATCATACTGAAAAATTAAATAAATAAAATGTCAATGAATGATACTGTGAGACTCCCCACCGTTAGAGAAAAAATCATAATTGATTGTGTAGTCAGAGAAAAATACAAAGAAAATCTGGTCATGGGAGGAAAAAAGTGCTCAAGAGGTTTGGCTTTGGTAAAAAACATAACACACACCCAAGGAGTGCTTCAGAGATTTTGCAGTGGTGGCAGATGCAGTCCAAGAGTTTGAAGCCTTGACATGTTGTTAAATGTTTTCCTTGGTTCTTTTAAACCAAATAAACCCAAAAAGTTTCTAGACTGAAAACAGTCTTCAACAATGGCAATGGGAATTAATTCTTCCCTCAGCATGATCTGTTAGTATCTCCTGATTCTGAAGGCAATTGAAAGAGCAGCAAAATTGTGGAAAAACTGAGACAAGGATCTAACACAACAGTCAGCTGCCTAAAGGACTCTAGAAAAAGTTCCCCTGGAATAGAAATATGATGGGGCACAGACTATTCCTCATCCTATAGCTGGAAAGATCCACTCTGTGCTCTCCTTACACTCTGAAAAATGGACATCATTGGTACACAGTTACTGCTTGCTGTTGGCAACAAAATTAAATGGGAATTGCAGCTTGTTCCATGATGAAGACACTAAATCTATCTGCATGCATGAGCCATGAGGTTTTATATGTGCTGTCAGAGGCAGAATGTTCAGCGGAAAATGGAAATTTTATTAGAACAGCAAAAGGAAACTTTCAGAACAACACAGGCTAGAATATAGCTAGCTTCTTTTTCCACTGTTTTTGATTCCAAATTGACCCCTGTGATAAAAAAAACCCAAAACATCAAGGGGATAAACCACCATGAGTTTTCCTCCAAGTCTTTCTAAAAATGACTGAAAGAACAGTCAGTGTTTCTGAGTTACTAATATTTGTCCATGAGGAAAAAAAAAAAGTATTTGAAGCTCCAAAATCCAGCCACACTGTGAAGTTATCACTGGCGTCTTCCATGGTCTTTTACCTCTTAAACTTGCTTTGTTTGCATTACTGCAGCATCTCACCAGAGGCATATTGATTAACAGCAATTTAAACAAGCAGGAATGCTTAAAGCAAACAAACAAACATGGTTCAGGTAGTAATACTTCATTCTTTTACAAAGGACATGTAGAAGACAGTAAGCCCATCAAATTTGCTGAGCTGTGACAGGCAAGTGAGTTCTGCTGGCCACCATGCTGGGAAATGGCTTCTTGACATGACAATCATGAACAGGTCTCATCATGAGGATTTGAAAATCCTTCCCTTTCCATATTGCTGAACTGAGGGGTCACACGAGCTGAGGGAGCTCAATTCCCCACACACACATTTGGCATCCTTGGCTCTTCATACGCCAAGAGCCCAGTAATACTCACGTGGGTAAAGCAGTTCATGTTGGCAAGTGGTGCTGTGGCCCAAAATTCCAGCTGACCATGACACTGTGCCATGTATTGCTGCCTTGGAGGGCACCTCACTGGTACCAACTGGTGCAGAAAGACAAGGGGATAAATCTTGGATGAAGCACATCAGTGTTGAAGGGCTTTCACTGACCTCAAAAACTCAACTGCTTGGACATTCTGCCACAACTAGTGCATAGAAGAGGGGACATTCAGATGATGATTTCTTTTGCCATAAACTCCAACCAATGTGATACATTAAAAATTAAATATGCCATTTTTCCCAAGCCTGATCAAAAGTCCACTGAACTCTGTGGCAAGAACTCCTCTGGTTTCACCAAGGCTGAAAGTGGATCCATAATTCACGAGTCCTGTTTTCATATGAAGAAGAAAAGACAACTGTTTTCCATTCTTCACTGCCTGAACTTGGATTTATACTTTATTTGTCCTTGAGGCTTTAATGCGTTGATTCCAGCAAAAATCTGTGGATATAAAACCTTCACTGTAACTTCCCTCCAATCACTGGCTAGAGGTACTGACATCAATATACTCATTCCTCCAGAGATGCACATGATTTTGAAGTCTGTCTCATGCTCTAAGATCAGCTTGTGCAGATTGTGTCTTTGTAGGTGCTGCTACAGAGCAAAAGATTCTTAGTGTATTACTAGTTAATATCCCAACCCATGATTTTTTTTCCATTTCAGATAGAGACCTTGTAAAGAGATACCACATTTTTAAACATGTAAAAAAAAAAATAAAGAAGAAAATTTTCCTTGGGACTTTTGAATATTTTCCCATAAAAAAAGGTAAAAGCTACCTTTAAAAATTTTCATTTGTGTTTGTTCAAATGCAACATAGGAGTTGTTATTATTGATTTTGATTACAAAAGCATACCACACAGAAGCTAAACTTTGGTTAATTTTTCCCCCTTTTACAAAAATTTTTAATTTAGGGTTTGTCATCTTAAAAAAAAATTACATTTGTTGCACAATTATAAAAGGCACATATAAATGACTCGAAGAAAGTCCACTTTCCAATCTTCAACTGATTAAATAAAAAAAACCCCCAAAATATTCTAGAGTATTTTCCACAAAAAAAAATAATTTTTACATATAACCAAACGAGACAGACAAGTGGCTAAAAAGGCCATTTTTTCCTGGAGTTTTCAGTATTATTTTATCCATCATTATGGCTGTGTAGGAAGCAATATTAAATAATACATGAGATGATTTGATTCATATTTTCTAGACACTATCAATGCAAAATGAGGCAACGGTTGAAATATTTACTCCTCCAGGCAACTTCACCACGTTTTTCCTTAACACAGCATGAAAACAGAAGTAATAAGGAAACAGAGAAGAGATGGTTCAAAAAGAAGATCAACAGCAGAAGTGAATCCATTTCTTTGAGGTAATCCTTACTGTGATGTTCACAGCTGCCTTAGCGGGTCTCAAGTCCCAGAAGTCATTTTCACTCTTCTTCAAGGATCTCCTGCCTTGCTCGAGGACAGAACGGACACACAGACAGCAGTTTCTGTGCCCGGGTTTCCTCTAATTGCAGCAGGCAGATCTTTCATCAGTAATTCAAGAATCAAGCCGTAGAGCCTAAGTAGAGATTAATTTATTCCCACAACTGATTGATAGCTCCTGGCTATCCGTAGATAGGAAATCATGTGCAGCTTGGAAGCCGGTCCTCAGCCTCGTTCCCTGCAGTGTGAGATGCTCCAAATCCACCGCAGATCCACGCATTCAAACCTGGCTGGCACTCAGATCACCTTCACTGAGCTTCGTTCTGCTGCATGCTGGAAATTGCAGCCCCCATTTGTCCCCATGGCCAGGGTCATCTGCCCTTGAAAAATTTTATTTTTTCAATGGAGGCAAGAGTCAAAGTTATATTGAACTCGAAATCCCCATCATGGACGCCTGTCTTCCGGAAAGCCCCACCTGAAGTGTTGTTTTCCCAGTAATGATGCCAGTGTCCTTTGCTGTCTGCTCCAAAGCCATACACATTCACCTAGGATGGAACGGAGAACTAGTGTTACGGACTGGAAAGCAATTGGTTGTTGTCTGAAACGCTGAAGAAACTCTTTATTCTCAGTGTATTTACAGGCAGCAGCACCTGAGGTCCTCAGCGGTGTCCCCAGCTCTTCTGCTGCATTGCATGACCACAGAGAAACAGCCCAAGGCCTACCCAAGGCACGTGACATCCTAAGCTATGCTGAGACACCACCAGACCTGAACTCAGAGGGAAAAGGAAATTTCTATCCATTAATTCTTGCTTAGCAATATGAATATGCATTCCTATCCCTTAAGCATGACGGACCTCAGGAGATCTGTGGCTTGAGATGGGAATCTCCTCTTTAGCTGATTTAAGCCACAAAGAGTAAAAAAAAAATTGGTTTGGTCCTGGTCTTTCAAATAATGACCCACGATGACCACACTTAAACGTTTGATTATATGATATTTGCAGCTACTTCAGAGACAGATGGATTTTATGTTCTTTGCATCTGTGCCCACCTCTCCTCTCCCAAAGGCTCGTTTGTCGATGGCAACGCTTGTCTCTTCTGATGGTGAAAGCCCAAACATCACTGCTGATTTGTTCAAACTGAGAGTGGTGATATGTCTGACTGGATTTGAAAGGGTCACAGCCACAAAACAAGCTCCCTAAACCACTCACACCTGGGCTCACTCAAATATGAGCTGTTTCTAAGTTGTTTGTGCTAATGTCAGAGCCCTGTTCATTGCCTGCTTACCAGAAAACAGGCTCCACCCAATCTGCTGTGATTATGATAAGAGTTTCTTCCCGTATCTTTAGGAGTATTTCCATCACCTCTCCAAGCAACACTCCTGGATGACCAAAACTCTTTCATCAGCAGATGTGTGTCCAGGACTGGGATTTTGCCAGCAAAGTAACTTTTATCCCCCATGCCTGCAGGATTTTGTAGAGTTGACCTGGCCTTACTCTAACTAGCTGAGTCTCCAGTCACCTTGGAGCATCTCACGTCACTCAAACCAGGGAATTTCCCCAAGTAACTGCTGGAGCAAAGGCATTTACTATAACCTACACTATAAACCCCACAAGCTTGAGCTTGAAAATACAACGAGACAAAACATAATTTAAACTTTCACTAGCAAGATGGGCACAGATACCATTCATGTTTAGACATCTTTTGATACCAGCTGGAATCTCTGTTTAATTCTATTCTCCCAGAGTGCATCATAAACTCTATGCTTTGCTGACACTAAAAAAACCCATCACTATCAGCTGAGCGTGCAGAGCGTGTCTGCATGTTTCTGAGGAGTCTGCATATGTTGTAAGAGGCAAATGGCAGAGAAGGTCGAGATGGGGAAACAAAGGCTGAGTGAGTGGCCAGGGGTTGTTCTTTGCTATTCAGTGTGAAATGTCCTGATTTTTTATCCATATATCCAAACACAGACAGACCTTACCTCATCGCATACATGGAGAGCAAACATCAAAGACAGAAGGCCTGTGGAGGGGTATCTCCCATGATGCTCGAGCCAGTTTTCATAGATGTATTTCATAAAAGCTGGATTATAAACCAGGATCTAGGCAAAATTGGAGAGAAAGACTCATTAGTAAAATATCCTGGGAAAGAAACAATGGTAGCACATCATTCCTAAAGGACACCGGGGTAGGGGAGTGGGTAAGAAAGGAATAATAGTTATTCCTTGAAGGCAAGTGAAAGGCAAACATAAGTCCCATATTAAGTGCATTCAGGAATATTTTCCATGTGCAATTACATATGAATAGCCCTTCCTTGGTCTTGATATCTCTCCTATTTACAGCAACGTAAATCCTGGAGATTCCTACTGAAACCAAGGGGTATGAAATGGCACAAGTGAGATGGAAATTAGGCATTAGCCATTTAACTCTCCCTGCAGCACCCTGCAAGTGAGCTCTGGGGAGCTGGAATCCTCAAAAAGGCAAGCATGAGATGCCATGACACATTTCATAGAACCATAGATTAATTTAGGTTGGAGAAGACCCCTAAGATCATCAGTCCAACTGTAATTTGATTGGGAACATAAGAGCAATTGCCTCTTCTGCACAATGTGCCAGCCATGTCTTGGTATCTCTATAGGTACAGATCTAAGGAAACCAGGGGTCAAATGCAAACTATCAGGAAGCCTATCAGGTCATGTATGTGTCTTTTCCCTGTTTCCCAAAAGTGCCATTTTTCTATGCTGTATGTTTTTTTCTTACAAGACATAAAATGCATTTGTTTATCTCACAGAGGCCATCTCACAGAGACAGAGCACTTAAGATAAGGCCTGCAAGTACAGTAAATCCAAGGACTGGTGGGAGCCCTCGGTTTCAACCCCCTCCCCTGAGTGAGGCAAACAGAGGTTTTTCCCTCCACGCTGCGTTTGTAATTATAGTGACAGCATTTCAGTGCTATCTGGTTAGCTGCAAGGCTTTTCCTTTTACAAAGTCAGAGGTTAATTGCTGATTTTGCATCTGTGTGTAATCCCTTCTCGCAGGGTGTTTCGCATTGCACAGTGTGGGAAGAAATACAGGCTTCTCCTCTCCTGCTCCAGAAGCTGCTGTGTATCACCCTCCCCTGGGCTGCTGTCACTCAACTGTGATGTGAGTTTAACAACCTGCCCTGGTGCTTCTCACAGGGGTTTTGCAGAGGTTATCATGTACCTCACAACAGGTAAGGATGAGGATAAGCATTATTTAATGCACCTTAGAGGTCCGTGGCTTGAAGCAAAGGAAACTAAACTGATACTAGTTCAGTAAACTGATACTAGTTCTCACCTGAAGGCTTTGGCAAAACCTGGCCTCTTGGACAAAAGGTGTGTGCTTTAATTTGTAATTTTAATGTTCTGGAGCTAATGTCGTACTTGAACAGCCCTTGATAGACTAGACAGCTGCACTTCTTTGGAAAATCAGTCTCTCCAAAGGCTGAGAAAATGAGACCTTTATTTTGCTGGAAGCTCCATGGAAGAGGGTCTTCCTTTCCCACACAGCCTGCCTTGCTTATAGCCCCAAACCAAGCAGCTACAACAAAAGAAGTCTTTGCACAGTGGCTGAAGTTCCTACATGGGAATTAACATCCTGCCCCATGGCAAATCCTGCCTCCAGCCTGTCCCTGTGCAAAACAGGGAATGTTCCCTGGTCCGCGCTCTCATGCAAACTGTGCTTGAACATTGCCTGTGAGACCTGTAATACACCTGGAGCAAAACCTTCCTGGACTTGGCCTAAGCGCAGACTCCAAGATTGTTTAATTGGGTACATGTAATTACTGCAGCTGTGGGCTAAGAGCCTCCCACCAGGAATTCTCCACTGACTTGGAAACACGCAGCTTTATTTGTTCAGAGTTCACTTAGCTCCTTATTACAAGGAACTGACCTGGGAGTGAGAAACATCCTTGGTTTTCAAATATTAAAATTATTTAAGAAAACCTCTGAAGTCTCTCCTTAGTGTCATTACATACAAATGACTGCAATGGGTGGAACAGAGCAGCTGCTGTGGAGGACAATGCTGCACTTTTAATGTCCCTAAGCAGCACCAGAGTAAGTGATGCAACCTTCAGAACGGAGTTCATGCAATGGCATAGCCAAAAGAGCAATTTCTTGCCAACCACAGTTATTTAGTGGTTGGTCCATGGCCTAAATGGCACACAGGAGCCACATCTTCAGCCTAGCTGAGCCTTGTAAAGTGTCTGTCTCCTGTATTTTGGTTGCAACTTTTTATGAATGTCAAGGGCTTGCTTGGATCCGTGCAATCTCCCAAAGAGGCAAAAGACCTACAAATAAATTAGCAGAACAAATCCACAAGCCAGCATTGCTCACCTTTTCTTTTTTGACTTTGATTTTCCGTGGAACTGGAACATATGTGCTGTTAAAGAAAAAAGAAAGCACCACGATAAATAAAAGCCCAACTTATAAGTATTTTCATGCAATTCCAAAGAAAGAATATTCTTCATGTACAGTGATAAATTTAAATTATTCTAAAGTAGTAAATTCAAGAAGTTGTTGTAAAATGAGGCTGCAATTAAGTAACACAGCAGGAAAAGAACGGAGCTGTCAATGAAGCAATTTTATAGGAAACCATTATGTTCTTAAATGTTCAAGTTAATTATTGACAGTAGGACACCAAAGATTTAGTTGAGAATACATTGTAATTCTTGGATCATTATTGTTGCAGTCTTTGCTCTCTCAAAATGGGAAAGACTTTCCATTTGATTTCTTGGCAGAAAAACCTTCTCCCACCAGGGGGAGACTTTTCCTCTTCTAATACTCAGAGCTACCACATGATTTTCGGAGTCGGTGGCAGCAGAGCTCACCAGTTCTGTGGTTATATGAAACTCGAGCATTCCCAGTACACAGCCCCTCACCAGAAGCTATTTCCCTCTTCCCCAAGGCGATGCTGAAGGCTTCTTTCAGTTTTCAGCATAAAATTTCCAAGTTACACCTTATGACTGGGTTGAAATCACGAGTCATGTCTTGAAAATGAAAAAAACTTTTATTCTCCATATCTCATGCACAATGTGTGCTGGCATTGCACAGCTCATCACGAGTACTGTAAGAAAAAAATCTTCCTGAGTTTCTTTGAAGTGAAAAAATTCGGGTGAGCTGGCCTCGTAATTGGAATATATCCCAAAATATATCCTGCACACTTTTTAGATGGGTTCTGGTAAATCACCAGAGCCTTCCATTAGTTCAGTCTAAATGTTTTCACTTGGGTTTTGGTAATGACAAGGTTCCTGTAATTAAGGTCTTATTTTCTTTGAACCATGGAACATCACCACTTTTAAAACTTAAGTCTAAATCTTCCCAAACCAGTGGTGACCTGGCAATGTTCTCCTGACCTGCAATCCCTGCTCTGGGCTGGATGCAGTGGGAGAGGTGATGGCTGGTTCCAGCCTCCTAAAAGGTGATGCTAGTGGGGAAAGGGACACTCATGCAGACTTCTCAATCTGGTCTCAGCAAATATGCCCTTGCAGCTGCAGCCCATGCCTGACCTTGACCAGCAAACCAGTAAACAGTCTTGCTGATCCCATGTCCTTTCTGTGCTTATGAAGACAAAAAGGGCTTCTTTGCTGGTAGAATGTCCTCCATATCATTTAAATAAAGAATCCATCTTTTCTACAAAGGTGATGTGGGGGAAACAAGAGGGCTGTATTTCATGGACAGATACAGTAGAAGACCAAAGAGATGAGTATGCAGTGTTCAAGACAGTACTTGTGGACATCTCTGATCTAACCAGGAGACTGCTGTAGCTCTTGTCAGATGACATATTAGTCATTTTAACCAAGGGCTATTTCATTGTTTCAGAAGAAATACCCAAGTCCTGCTGTCATGTGGCTGCAGAATTTCATAAAATCACACAGAAAATATTGGCACACTGATTAAGACCTCTGCTCTCACGATCATGTAAAACCTGGGCTGCAGGGCAGCCAGGGAGGGAGTGAGCCAGGAAGTACCACACAGGAGTGGGACAGAGTGACACCTGTGATGAAGGTGGCTACAGGCAGTGTACCTATCACCTGGGAAACATCTTCCATCAGCCACTTTGCAGGGCTCTAGTGAACTGTCATTGTCCCTGGCCACACTGTATAAGATATTTACTGAACCCTTGAACCAAGATGTACAACATTTTAAGGAATAAAATAATTGTCTTTGCCAAACTAAGTGGAGCTTTTATCACCATGCAGATTCCTAAAAGACTTGCAAGTGAAAGCAACCAGGGCAAATATATGGCTGATGAGGGCCTGACAGTTTCCTATCCCAGAAAAGGCATTTCTTAGTCTTTCTAGAACAATGCTTAGTCTTAGAGAGACATTTTTAGATTGAAATACATCAGTCAAATGGGACTGAAAATGTCTGAGAGAATCACTCAGCTATCAATTGAAGCTAACATTAAGGCAATCTGCAGTTTGGCTTTTGTTTTGAAATGTAAAAATTGCAAGAATTATGACAATACTAAGAGGAGAATATGTTTAACTCACAGGTTTTGAGTTTTAGGAAATTCTTTCTTTCGGATGAAATACAGAAAATTAAACACTCTGTTAAAAAAAAGTCTAACCACTACAGGATGCTTATCTTTTTTAGCTATGAGTACACTTGGGTTCTTGTTAGCCTAAACTCAGCTGACACTATGCAGCCTGTGCACATGGAACAGTGCCCCAGCAGACCGTGGTACGGAGGTAAGTACTTCTTCCTTTCTAAAATACTGACTTTCAAATGTGCTTTTTTTTTTTATTTCACGCCTTCTCCCCTTTAAAAATGTGCACTCAACAATTTCCTTATACCCATTATCTGACACTGTGTGTTTAATGCACACTTGTAGGTTAATTCTACAAGGCTAAAATTATGCGACATACATTGCTATGATTTGTATGCTTATGATTTTCTGCTTTTATTATTCCAGCTTATTAATTATGCAATTTCCCTGCTTTGAGTATGGCAAATATCTTAAAATAGTGGTATTTCTTTCATGTGGTTAAATACTCACACACTAATTTATATCAGATGCTTACCAAGGCCATGTATACAATCTAATTATAAATATGTAATACATCCTGTAATTTATTAAGCTAAGGTGTTTTCCCTTTTATTTGCTGTGACTGCATTGTGGTCAAGCAGTTATATCTTCCTAACAGGCTAAGGGCTCACTTGAAATCAGTGCAGAGCTCAGAGTTCAGGAAGTACCAAGAGCTTTCTCCTGGGGCAGGGACAGGCAGTGAACCTCCCTGAAAAACGTGTGTCCATGTAAATTATAGCACAATAGAATCATTTAGGTTGGAAAGACATCTAAGATCATTGAGGCCAAAAGTTAGCACTGTCAAGTCATCACTAAACCACGTCCCTAAGTGTCACACCTATACATTTTTTAAATCCCTTCAGGGATGGTAACACCACCACTCACATGGACAGCCTGTTCCAGTGCTTGACAACTCTTTCGGTGAAGAAATTGTTTTTAATGTTCAATCTAAACCTCCATTTCCTCTTTTCTTGTCTCTTGTTACCTGGGAGAAGAGACTGACCCCCACCTGGCTACAGCCTCCCTTCAGGCAGTTGTAGAGGGTGATAAGGTCCCCCCTGAACCTCCTTTTCTCCAGGCTGAACACCCCCAGCTCCCTCAGCTGCTTCTCCTCAGACTTGTGCTCCAGACCCTTCCCCAGCTCCATTGCCCTTCTCTGGACAGGCTTCAGCACCTCAATGACTTTCTTGTACTGAGTGGTACACTTTTCTAAGTACACTGATTTTTCCAAGTTACGATGTGTCTCAAAGACGGATTTTTTCCAAGACAATTTATGACTGTATGTATTAAATGCTGGTGATGAAAAAGGTAAAAGAAAGCTAACATAGATTTGTTACAAGTTAATGGAATCTTAATAAGAAATGAAAAGAATCTAAAATGCATCTACAAAGAGAGAAAAGAAAATGAAGAGAAGAAATAAAACTTAATTTGTTTTTCCATCCAAGAGTTTTACTTAAAATTGCAAAGTGGGTCTTATGCCCAGTCAACATGCCCAAGACACTCTTTTCCAAGTTTAAATCTTCTGAGACTTTGAAATTGGGAAAAAAGTTTAAATGTCTTAAAATATTTCTCCCTGGAGTAAAGCAATCTGATCTGCTCTTGCTGTCTATGTGTAGCAGAGTGTCACGAGCAATCCCATAAGGCTGTGGTTTTACATCCAGCAGATAACCTCACACACAGTACAAATGTCACGTATTTCATTCTCTGGATTAGGAAAAGCCAGCTTACAGGAAGGAAGAGAATCTGCTAGCAGGCTTCCAGAAGAAACATGCATTTTGATCACATTTCTAATTCTGGTGCTGCCATAAATGCATCAAGCAGGAGACAACCTTTACTTCTGACAGCACTCAAAAAAGAACTGGAGAATAAATTCCAGTGTGTCACATTATTGCCAGGTAGAACTCTTGAATTTAAGGCTATGACATGCAGGTGACACACAAAACATTGTTTCCCCTGCACAGTTCTCAATCACGTTCCACCAGGAAAGACAGACAAAACTCCTGACAAACCTTTCCAGGGGAGTTCATCCTATGGATGGGGCACTAAGTGCTGTGGTCTGCACCTGCTCTCACTGCCTCAGGTGAGCAACCTGCACACCTCTCTCTGCCTCCTTGCCCTCTTCTGCAAGTGTACTGACTCCCAAGGAACCAGAGAGGAGGAAGGACAAACAGAAGCCCAAAATGAGGCACTGAACTCCAAAGCTCACAAGCCTTTTGATCAAACTGGTCACCTCCACCAGCAAAACCTCCTCTTTTCATTTCTCTCAGACCCCTGGGGATGTAAGGGACTGGATCTCAATCTCTGCCTCAACAACTGCATCGTAACATTAAGCTTTTCCTATCAATCAAGTGCTCAGGGCTGAACTCTGACTTGAGAGGGTCTGTAAAGCACCCCTAGGCCTTATCAGAAGCAGGGATTTACCCCACACATAGGCTATTATCTCCTATAGCAACATGAAGTATGGAGCTCCCACCCCTTGTGCCTGCCCTTACTCACAAGTTGATGGTGCCTGTGGTGAGAGCAGTGACAACCCAGCGCAGGTCCAGGGTTTTGAAGGGGATCAGGATCATGCTCACATTTGCTGCCAGCTCTTTGTAGCTCTCAGGATAAACAAAGTGGTGAGTGGTCTTGCTCCCAACATCTGATTCGTAGCCAGCAGTGGGGGCACGGTTCATTCTGCAGCCCGAAAACAAGAATTGAGACATGAGAGGAATTAGGCAAGTACAAATACATGTGAATTTTCACCAAGTCATTTGCTTGAGGTGCAGGAACATGCTCCCATGGCTAAGGGGAGTGCTGTATGCAGGCTCTTCAACAGCCTTGACAGGGTGTAGGGTTCCTCAGGCAAGCTAGAATGATCATCACTCATGTGGTTAAACAGAAAATGAAAGCTCAGCCTTAGTGTGGAATTCCTTGGACTGAACAGGGGTGTCTACCAAGCAGGTGTATCCTGAGCACATCCCTGCATTCCCTTTACAGTCAGCAGAGAGCTGATCAAAAGAGTGGTGAGTCCATGAGGACACACCCCACTTCATCCTAAAGCTGCATCCTCCAGCTGGTGAGAGA
Source organism: Callaeas wilsoni (assembly GCA_013398955.1). Classification (NCBI taxonomy): domain Eukaryota; kingdom Metazoa; phylum Chordata; class Aves; order Passeriformes; family Callaeidae; genus Callaeas; species Callaeas wilsoni. Next base: position 415,198 of record VWPU01002214.1, read on the forward strand.
AACATTGCCCTGGGTTACATAAGCTTGACTTCTTGCAGTTCTGGTCCCCCTTATCCATACAGGTGTATTTGAATGTCTAGGGTCAAGGTAATAAATTATGCTATGTGTGATGAGAAGCAGCAAATATTCCTTATGGTTCTCCCATGAAAAGGCACCACAGCCACAGTGACAAACAGAGGACCTGCTGCTGCCCCTTCATTTACTCAACCTTACTTTTTACATTTTTACATTTACTCAACCATACTTTGTGGTATGTCCTCCAGTGTCCATAGACACTGAGGGTCACTCTGCACACACGTGGGGCGCTTTAGGTAACCCCGCGGTCAGTGCATGGAGACCTGCCCAGGGCCTCCAGGGCTCAGTCAAGACGTGTTGGCAAACAGGGCTGCCCCACTTTATGCTGGATGTATCACAGATTCACAGAATCACAGGATATTCAGAGTTGGAAGGGATCCATAAGGACCATCAAGTCCAACTCTTAAGTGAGTGGCCCATACAGGGAACAGAAAGGGGATTTCTGAACTCAGGACTGCAGAAGTGCCTCTATGCCTGTGTTCACTTCTGAAAGTCAGTCTGGGAACAATCAGCAATTATCTCACTGATGCTTTAGCTCCTCAGTGGCAGAGATTTGCGTATTTCTGTGGTGTAGCGCAGTGCACACTAGAGATCCCTGAAGCAACTTGCATGAATCCATGGTGTTGTGCAAAACCACGGAGAAACCCCTCAGTTGTCTCTGAGCAAAATGGTTTTTTTTCTGCAATAACATTAGCTCAGCTCCTGGCAGAAGCACAGGGAGGACAAAGAAGGATGTAGCTGACGAGGTAATGAGGAGCATCATACATTGCCAGACAACATGCTGCCCTGGTTGCTGATAATAGGAGAGGAAAAATCTGTTTATCAAGTCGATGCCAGGCTGTGTTATTGCAGTTCTCCCCCAGGTGAATTACTTAAGTTTCTTCTAACTCCCTTCAAGAGAGTTATTAGCATAGTCAGAATATCCTGCCAGCCTCGTGGATTTGTTATTGAGTTCCCTGTTACTGGCTTCCCTCCAGCGACCCACACCACACTGTGTAGAAATACCGGAAAAGCACGGGACCTTCCGTGTTTTATCTTGAGATTAGTCAGTCAAAGGTATAAAATATGGGTGCTTCTTTCCATCAAGACAAAGATAAAGGTGACATGTTGGTAACCTTACAATCTGCCCTCAGGTCTATCTACCTTTCCTACCACCCATGGTGGGGCTGTCGGCGCCATATTGCAGGAGGCAGTGTTCACACGCAGTTTCAGCAGGAAGGACCGAGCAGGAACTTCCTTCTGTCATGAAAGCCGATAGTTATACAAATAAAAGTGGGCTGGAACACGCTGTTTGGAAGGTAAGGTGCCCCCTCAGACTCCTTGGCTCTCCCCTGCACTTGGCTGTATTGCCAGAGCATGTGGAAGTGAATTTCAGGTCACCAGAGATTTTGTGTTTGACGCATGGAGGGGTCACCTTCTCTGCACCAATTCCCATGGTGAATCCTAAAACCTTGTGCAATCCTTTCAGATCTGGCTTAAGATTGCTGAAATATAAATCTGAGACTGGAAGGTTCACTGGAGAGTTTTGCCCTTGCCAGGGATGGATGGCTATGGGATGGGCAAGGCCTTGGAGCAGAAACCTGCACCTGAGTGTGCTACTCTTTAGTTACTACTACCAGCTTTTGAGTTTAGCAAAGTCTTTTCTGCACGAGTCTGGAAATGTAGGCCAGGCAATACAAGAAAGTCCACACAGGAATGGGGCTGTCTCCATAGGGAGGGACACAGAATTAAGCATAAATGCACCACAGCTTCCCTCATTTGCAGCTGCTCCACATTTACAACCTGTAGCAATAATGTTGAGGGCTCTCCCTTTCCCTTCACGGATCTGAAGGCCAGGTCAGTGCCTCTGCCTTTGGGGAGGTACTTTTGGCAGACAGCAAGACATGCAACTGCAGGAAGCAACTCCTGATAAGATTTGTGAAGATTTAGATGTCACCTGAAGACTCTACGCCATGTTCAAGCCACATCAGAAGCCAAGGTGGCTTAACAGTTTAAACAGTGTTGATCTTCTGTTGATTTATTCTTGACTTCAGTGCACAGCTTCCTACTAAAGAGTTTGTTGCTTCTGAGAGTATAATCCCACATGTGGCATTTTCAAGAGCAATCCGTCCATTCCTGCCCTTTATTGTTCTCCAAATTGTACTGTGCTGGTAGCTGTGGTGTGAAAGGCAGATGACACGTTGGAGACAAACTTAGTCCAGATATTTTGGCAGCCTTCTGGGTGATAAGCTCTGCTTACCTAGTTCCTGCTTGCCTTTCAGTGGGACAAAAAAGTAGCCAGTCTTGTTGCCTCGAAAGGGAGAGGCAATGTGATCCTTTACAAATTACCTGCAGCCAAACAGGTAGCTCCTCTCCACTGAAAAGTGTCTTGGCTTCCCCACCCCACCACTGCTTAAAAATGAGCCAGTGCAAGAAAATCAAATTCTAATACAGTCAATTAAATGTCTAAAAGATCACTCGTGAGCATTGGCTGCAGAAATAACTTTTACTCATAAGTGCAAATTTTTTTTTCCTACGTTTTTAAACACAGGCCATTATGGATTGCGCAGAACAAGCTACAGTATCTATACCTATTAATACTTTTTTGTCCAAGCTAAAACACGAGGTCATATCTCCAACACACAGAGTTTATGTCCCTGAAACTTAGACTTGACTTAAGTACCAGGTTTCACTACATAGACTCTGACCAGTGAATTTTAGACAGCAAAGGCATCTGTAGCTGAAGTGGTTTTTCCTCACCTGAACACAAAGTCATGGGAGTCAATATCCTGGCCGTACTGAGACTGCCGGAGGTTCCCGGAGTTGCCCACGACGGCGCAGCGCCTGCAGGTGTAGGTGCCCCGCTCCTGCAGCGGATCCCCGTCGCCGGGGATCACCCCAAACAGCTCTGTGAGAGTGGCGTTCAAACTCTTCGGAGCTTTCTCTCCTTGCAGTTTCTGTTAGGGAGAAAAATCACTCCAGGTTACCAACACAGGCAGCTTTTCTGTGAGCTAGAGGTGGCTGCAAATGTCTCCTCAAAGAGCATTCCTGCATCTACCCGCAGATACTGACTTCTGCAGTACAAGGCTTCGGGTTGGGAGCCAAAGTGTGACAAAAATCAAGTGGAAAACCCCTTAACTTCTTAAACGTGGCTTCCTTTTTCTCCTCCTTCTCCTCAGATTCCCACACTTCCTCAGTCTCTATCTAGCCATGACAGAACAGATCAAGCATTTTCCCCAAGGCTGGCCTTAGCAGAATAAATGTTCCTCTGGCGTCTATAAGCCTAAACCCACTCCGGGTCAGGTATCTTCTGTTAGGATAAGTTTAAGATTTCTTTTAACTCTCCTAAAAATGATAGAAAAGTCTCAGGGAAGCTGATGGAAGACAGAAGTGTCTGATACCTCCGCAACAAACTTGGGCATATGCCAAGAGTGGGAGAGGGAGATGGGAAGTGAACTGTGGAGGAACCAGCTGCTAATGCAATAAGAAACTCCAGCAGAGCTAGCCCTGAGGGCTGGAGATGTAAAATCATCTTAAAAAAAACCCCCAGGATGAAGAAAACCACCCGGACCTTGGTCATTGTGTCTGTTGCCATGGAGGGAAACTGTTCTGTAGCAGCTCTGTGGTGCATGGTAGAAACAATGGCTGGATTGGGAAGGTACAGGAAAGGTGCAGGGCAGGTGATGGTCAGACACTCCCTTTCTGGGGCTCAGCTCTCTGAGATTTACTGAAGAGGTTGGGAGTGCTGGCAGGCTCACAAACAGCATTGCCCACCCTCGTGGTGCCACTTGCTTCCAAGCTCACAAAAGGAGAATGGCTCCACCACAAAATGGGCCAAAAATGTCTTGCTCTGCCAGCCCAGGGCATGGAAAGACAGGGAGGGAGAGAAGAGAAACACCTTTTCCCACGACTCCCAGGAATGGCCTGGGGTAATTTGGCTTTAGTTTCCAATGTGTTTCCCATGACTGCACCAGGAACTGTTAACTTGTCCTGCCATCTCCCTCTCTCACACAAACAGGTGCAGCGCTGTAATTTTTGTTTAAATTCTGTGCTGTGTTTTTGCAAGACCTTATTTGCTCTGAAATGAACAACAGGTCTCTGGAGCTAAGGGCTACAAGATGACACTGAGAACTTGAAACAAAGAAGACAAAGAAATGCATACATAGACTTAATCTTGCCACTAATCCTTCCTAATCCATATTCTTGTATGTGGACTGCATGAGGTGATTAGGATGCAAGGTAATCAGGATGACCAGACAAGAACTGTAATTATGACCATGTATGTCACTATTCAGTGCAAGGCTCAAATGTATAAATAAAAAAGGTCATCTTCTAAATTTGTGTGTGATGCAACAAACACGTGGCCACATACCTAAACTCTTGTGTATGCTTTATGAACCATATCTAATCTGGATTAACTCCAAAAACAAGAAAAACGATGTTAGAAAACCTGCAGTGTTCAAAATAATTTGAGACTTCACAGATGTCACAGAGTGTTGTACAGGTGTATAATGCAGTAAAATACAACCTTTTTTGAAAAAGGAACTTAATTTCAGTTATTTGAACACACATTTGTACACATGCATGTATACTCTCTCTCTCTGTAAAGATGAGCTGACTCTTAACTGTCTTTAAGAAATGAAAAGGAAACCCACCAAAATCTTATTCTTGAACTGATTTTGCCTGAGAAAATTCAGAACAGGAAGGCAATTTTCAGAAAATTCCAAGTACCTGGATGCCCTTTTTAAGTCAAATTTTCTTTTCCTACAGAATGATAGTATCAGAAAAGGAAAGGACCTGGAGTACTGATGCATTTTTGCTGCATTAAAATGGTAAGAAACATCCTGGATAAGAACCTCCACTTAGAGAGCTCAGGCATCTGCCATTCTTTTATGCTTCTGTCTAGAGTAACTCTACTGCAGCCAAGCTGAAACATGGGAAGCAACATCAAACTGAAAGCAGGACACCATCATCCTACAATCCCTCTGGTGTACACAACTTCCATGGGAAAGACCATTACTAATGTTAGAAATTCTCCCAGTGACCTCAAATAGGGTGATGACCTTATTGCACTGTGTGCTGAACATCCATACGAGATACCTGTCCTTAACTCATTTTAAGTGCTCTGTTTTAATTTCCCAGTGATTATCTGATTGAACTATACTTTTTAGGCCTAATCTTCTATCAACACTGGTTAGTCTTTGACGTTTAAGCAAAACAGAGAAGAGGAGGCAACAAAGCTGGTTAACTCCTAGGCATATTCAGCTTGTAAAAGTTCAGACTTAACATGCAGCCAGTTCCTTATTGCACAATGTTTACTTGTCTTATTGAAAAAAGACCATTTTAATAGCATTACAATTACAAGCCGATTATAGATCACTTTCCCACACCAAATATTTGTCCTGCTATTTTGAGTATTGTTGTCTTTTCTGG
>VWPU01002214.1:420742-433856 GCA_013398955.1 Callaeas wilsoni
TTTTTTTTTTTTCCTTCTCTTGATCAAGCTGCCACCAGTCTGGCCTTTCCCATAAATTAACAAAAGCAGAGAGTGAAGGTCTGTCCATGCTGTGCAAGGCAGAGCCATAGCAGTGCCATGTGGCTCTGCTAGGACAGCATCGTCCCTCCAAGTGCTGTAGATGTGTGACAGGGATATGTGTACGGATACAGCTCTACAACTGGATTTAAATACACTGAAATACTTGACCCCGTGTCCTGAGTGAAGTGGCTGCTTTTCTCAGAAGTCTGTGCAAGTAATATGTGTGTCTAAAGAAGCAGTTCAACTTTTTGTCCAAGATCGTAAAGCAACTTAACCAACCTTGTGTCCACATATGAAGTATCACTGGATCACTAAACAGTCCAGCTTTGCTCCATAAAATATTTGTGCGTCACTTGAGAGTCAACTCTTCACCTTAGGCTGTTAAAAACTATACTTAGGAGTTCAGATTGAGACGTTTTCTAAATCATCTCTCAGCCTTAGAAGCTTCCCATTTCACATACAGAAGTTAACCAGCCGGTTTTGCATCTTCTTATTTAAAAAAGCAAGCAAGGAGAAAAAAAAAGGGCAAGAAAAAATAACCCTCAAAGTTCATGCACTCCCTTTCTTTACCCATTAATGGCTCTCCAAGGAAGAGCCTGTTGTTCCCTCTCTCATCACTGTGCGCTAAGGATGACAAGGAATTTGCTAATTTTTTAAACTTCTCAGAAGGCTTCACAGGGCTCTCCAGTACCATCACACTGACAGCACTACCAAGGAGCAATACCCAAAACCCGGCTAAGAGGTTGCAAAGGGAGAGTGTGAATTCAGCCAAGGCTGCTCAGAGCTAATGGCTTGGAGTGGTGAGGACACAGCTACAGTCATGGAATCACAGAACGGTTTGGGTTGGAAGGGGCCTTAAAGATCACCTCATTCCAATACCCCTGCCACGGGCACGGACAGGTCCCACTAGACCAGGTTGCTCCAAGCCCCATCCAACCTGGCCTTGAAAACTACCAGGGATGGGGCATCCACTTCTCTGGGCAACCTGTGCCAGTGCCTCACCACCCTCAAAGGAACGAATTTCTTCCTTAAACTAATCTTAAACCTGCCCTCTTCTGAGTTAAAGCCATTGCCCCTTGTCCTGACACTACATGCCCTTGTGAAAAGTCCCTCCCCAGCTCTCTTGCAGCCCCTTTAGATATTGAAAGCCTACAATAAAGCCTCAGTCTGCAGTTTGGAGGCATTAACATTCATTTGGAGGCATTAACACTCATGCAACACTTCCCAGCTATAAGATTAATCCTAGTAACAGTCTAGTGGGGCAAATCCAGGTAATCTCTGTTCCATAGACTCAAGGAGAGATTAAAAGGAAATCATCAATTTAAAAAATGCCTCTTTGGTCTGGAAAATATGGCTTTATTCTTGTTATATTTAATGTCCTTCAATTTCTATGCATCTAAGAGTTGAAGAGGAAGAACAGAGGGGCTGTCAAGAGTTTGGGCTTTGTTTAATTTTGTGTTGTCAAAAAATTTACATTCTCAAATATAAATATATATGTGCATATATTTTGTAGATAACACACAATAATATGCTGAGTTGTACAATTTCTGACTTCCATGGTTGGTAAGGATCACCTCTACACTACTCTGACCCTACTGCTGAGAGAGACCTGTGAGCTCGGACCACCTTCACATCCATCTGTCCTCACCACAGGAGGAGCAGCTCCAGCCCAGCTGGATTACGTGGGCGTTGCCAGTGAGGGTAAGAGATAGCCCTGGGTCAGGTTCCTCCAGTATGTCCAAATCCAGTCTAAATGTCACACTCACAACCAAGCAGCTCAATGGCAGGTGGGACTGGGCATGTGGCAGGAACTGGGACCAGAGCCTGGGGCCTGGCCTGGATTTGGGATTTGGTACCACCTTCGGCAGTCATCCGGTAGCTACACGCTACCTTCAAAGTGCTGAGCCCTCTGTATTGCTTTCAAAGTGTCACAGACAGTGTCCCAGTTTCAAAGAAAACTTCTGGTGATCAAAGCATTTGGACACATTTTCCTTAGAGAGCATTCAAAATGCATGGCTCAGGTGCCAAGCAGCTCTGCTGCTGCCTTAGAAATCAGTGAAGCTGCCCCAACTTCCTCAGCACACGTTGGCTGGGGATGCCCTTTTGTACACTGTCTGGATAGCAAATTTTTAAGCCATATATTACATTTTTTCCTACAAACATAATGAGTTTAAATTAATATTTTCTTTTAGATACGCTAATAACATGGCCCCAAGAGCTCAGCTTTCTTCCAAAGAAAAGGCAAAAAACCCTTAAACATCATAAGACTTGAGATAAAAATTCTTATAACATGATAGTTTATGAACAATGTGCTACAGAGAAGATTGCCAGGAAACTCTGAGCCTAAATTTACTTATCACAACTCCAATCCACCAACCTCAACATTTGGATTTAGAACAGCAGGTTCTGATCTCATATTTTAATACTTTCTGACCTCCAAGAACAATGCATCCACCCCTGAGAATAAAACAAGAAAACTATAAATAAATGCTTTGTTACAGCACGTAATTCTTGCCATGTTTCCTTATATATGGGTTACTACATTTAGTGAGAACATCCACAGCATTTGTGTCATGGTAAAACAATGGAAAACTTGCAGGTGAACAGCTCAGGGAGGTGGGAAAGAAAATATAAACAGAAAGGAATGTAGCACGTAACACCAAGTGCTACCTTGCAAAAACACTCTCACAGTCCCTGAGCATAAGATGAGGGAAGGCAGAGGAGAAAGACAGAGAGGAGGTGGGAGACAGGAAGGGTGAGAGGGAGAAAAGGAAGGGAGGGAGGAAGGAATTTCTAACAAAATGTTCACAGCCTGAAGTGTTATTAATGCCGAGATCTTCCCTGAGAGCAGATGATTCCAATTCAAGTTACAAAAAGTGCAGAGCAGCTGCGGGAGGAGAATTTGGGCCATTATTTGCTACCCGACTAAAATAATGAAGGGAGAGTTTATCAGCTGTGTATATTTAAGCAAATGAAAAGCAAGGACCAGAAGGGAGAGTTTATCAGCTGTGTACACTGACAACATCCCCCTTGTTTCCATGAACAAAGAAACAGCCAGGTACATTTTCAGGTGCCTCCTCTGGAGCAGCCCTGCCCCGTGCAGCAGGATGAGCCACTGCAGGGATGGTGGCACTGACCTTCTCTCCCCTGCTCCTTCCCACCTGCACAGGTAGTAGCACTAAATCCAGTGTGCACAAACAGTTTTATTCAGAGCAGGCAGGAATATTTCCTTCCTAAAGGTCACGTCCTACCAGGCTGAAAGTGTTCAAACTATATATTCTCCAAATAAACCATGAAGCAGCCTGGCAGCCACGTGAAGAGCTGTAAGCAAGTGAAACCACCCCATTCTTCAGTCCCAAATGTCCCTTCGTCTCCAACACTGGTCATTAATCTCTGAAATCAGTCCTCACTGTCCTAGTACTGGAGGGATACTGATGCTGCAGGACTATTTGTATGAATAGCACTTACTCACATCTGCAGCAACAGGGTTAAGGGGGAGGGAGGGCAGACCGAGTCTGGTGGACAGGCAAGGGCTCTGCCTGCATTTAGTGCAAGCACATCACACGGTGTCCCCATGACAGAGAAGTCACAGCTGTGTAATAAAGAGCTCCAGAGCATCTCAGAGTTTCAGTCACAGCTCAACAAAACCACCACACTGTCTGAAATCAGCTCCTGAGAGTGAACACACAGTCATTCCCCCCGCCAAAAGAAGTTCAAGCAATCTCAGGTTTCCTCATACCTCCTTTTTATGTACAAATATAGCAAAAAGTCACAAATTACTGAGTTGGCAAAGCACACAAGAGTGAAACATGGCCATGAGCAATGTTTTCCAAAAGACTGGCTGAAAACTCAGAATCGCTTTGAAGATGAGCCCAAAAATGAAGAGCGAAAAGGGAGTTGCCCTCAGGATGCACCTGGGAATTATTTACTGAAGAAATGACACTGTCTTGGAAAAGCTTACCCAAAGCAACATGTACATAAGGAATCAGTTGCAATGAGGAGGTGAGGCCACGTCATGCCTGGGGTTTACCCAAAATTAACTTTCAGAGGAGTCAGGGCAGTTTCTACATCTACTACACATTAGGGCAAAGACTTTCAGTAAGTAAAAACTTCCAATACACAATGCAGTTATGGGGGACATCAAAAATTTTCACACATCCTGGTTGAAGATTGAAAAAGTCTAGGAATATTAGAAGATTTATTTTTACCATCTGAAAAAAATTGCTTTGATTTTGTATTCTGAAGTGGTATTTTCTCTTTGAACTTGATCTGAATAAAAAAAAAACCAAACGAATGAAAACACTAAAACATGGTTAGACAGGCCTGAAAATTAATGAACAGGTTTTGTTTGGGATGGGGAGAGGAGACGTTCGGCTGTTCTGAAAGTCAGTTTTTTAAATTTTGCTGAAAAAGAAACAAAATCTCCTCCCAAAGAATCTGTTTCAGGTTGAGCTGATTTTTTTAGGCACTGGTGAGGCCACACTTCAAGTGCTGTGTCCAGTTCTGGGCCCCTCACTGCAAGAAGGACATTGAGGTGCTGGAGAAAGTCCAGAAAAGGCAACGAAGCTGATGAAGGGTCTGGAGCACAAGTCCTGTGAGGTGACTCAGGCTGAGGGAGCTGGGGATGTTTAGCCTGGAGAAAAGGAGGCTCAGGAGTGACCTTGTCACACTCTACAACCCCCTGAATGGAGGTTGTGGCCAGGAGGGGGTCGGTCTCTTCTCCCAGGCAACTGGCAATAGGAGGAGAGGACACAGTCTAAAACTACAGTTGGGGAGGTTTAAGTCAGACATTAGAAGGAATTTCTTCACAGAAGAGGTGATTAGACATTGGAATGGGCTGCCCAGAGCGGCAGTGGAGTGACCATCCCTGGAGGTGTTCAAGGAAAGTCTGGATGTGGCACTTGGTACCATGGTCTGGTTGACAAGGTGGTGTTCAGTTATAGGTTGGACTCAATGATCCCTAAGTCTTTTCCAACCTAATTGATTCTGTAAATTGAGGAATCACTGCTTCTTTTTTTTTTTCTGTTTCACTACAAGAAGGAGCATCACATATTCAGACTTCCATAATGAGTTCCAAGCTTCTTCTTCTTTTTAATTTTTTTTTTTCCCAAGAGAGAATGCATTCAAACATCATGCTTAAATCAATGAGTTCTGAGTGCAGAACGCAGCGTGGCTTTGCTCATGGTGTCCATGAGTAACCTCATCCTCTCATTACTGAGCTCAGTCTGCGGTATGCCCACTCCTTTGAAAACTGCCAGCTGTTAGACCAGCCCAGCTCCCTGGTGAAACCTCAAGCCAGGCCAAGGACAAGGACCTGAGCTTGCCATCTTCCCTTCTCAAGGCTCCAGCAAAGTCCAGACAAGAAACATGGGGACCAGAATGAAAAATGTCTGGAAGCTACAAGAAAAACCACAAGCAATGGGAAATCAAAGTCATGGCCAAGGGGTGGGTGAAAAGATACAGCACCTGGAGTTCATGAGACTCACTGCATAAAGGAGGGCCTCATCATAAAACAATGAAATAATTTATACAACACATAAAGATGGCAGAGTTCAGTGGCATTTATTTTTCAACACTAAATGCAACAGCCAGTGGAGTGAGAAGTGATAAATCCGATACAGCCTCATTTCCACAGCACTTGACATCCCCTCCAAAAACCAAACGTCCCCATGGCAATAGTGGGTGCCTGTTGGAGAGGCCCCCTCAGGGTGCCAGAGAAGGCCTGAAAGCCCAGAATTCAACAACAAGGGTTGTGCTCACTACAAGACACCAAGTTGCAGGCTGTTGTGTGTTCAAAGAAAGGCACAGGAGACTGTATTTCTGGAAGACAGGGAACACGAGTGCAATGAAACTGTGATTTCATGGGGTTGTTGCAGCACAACCTGCACTTTAGCACCTCGGCAGCACAGCCATGAGTAAATCAAACAACTGATGTCTTGTTTCAAGAGAACATAAAAGGGGCTTTTGTTAGGCAAAACAACAGGATGCACCTTTTTCTCTTCTGTGCTTTATGAACAAGGCATCCGCTTGCTTTCGTGATGGTTGGATCAGGCTTCAAGGGGGAGCTGGACCACCCTGCTCAAGGACACACTCCAGGCTGTTCCTTCCCAGTGACCCACAGCCACCCATGTGCTTTCCGGATCTGCTTTACACCACCAGCCACAACAAGGAATGTTCTCATACACATGGAATTAATAATTTTCCATTTAATCCTGCTAATTATTTACATATCTTATGGTAGGGAGAGCCCCGGGGGAATTACACGCTTCACAATTAGTTAGATTTTCTACCTCAGTGGATGGCAAAAAGCCCATCTGAAGAAGAAACACACAGGTTACGAAGCCTGGTCTTTGGAAGAGATGGGAGATAATGACAGTATTGACATTTGCAAATTTTGGATCTACTACCTAACTCTATCAGGGACTTCTCTAGCTTGGAGCAAGAGAACATGCACTCCTAGCCCCTCCGAGCTAAACAGCAGCACAAACCCCACTTCCTTCCACCTCTGCCTTGTCAGCTGAGACAGCAAATGCTCTGGGCAGAAAACATCTCTTTCTACGTGTCTGGCATCCCTGGAAGCCTGACACCACCACTGTCACCCAAAGACCAGGCTGTACCCACACCCCCACTTACCAGCCACCACCTGTAGCTGTCTTCTGGGATCAAGGCATTTTGTGAGGTCAGGAAAGGTTGCATAGTTGAGTTAAATCTCTGATCGAACCAGAGGGAATGTCCCAGCTCCGAAATGCACGTGTGACAGCTGCAAGGTCTCCTGGGGTACTTGAAGAGTTTTTGGACATGCTCTGAAAACTGCACAGCGAGATGTCTGGGGTCCCAGGTGGTCGTGGTCACCTGGTGCGTGTAGTTCAGCAGAAACGATGTCACCGTGATAAGCAAAAAGGCAAAGGTGAACATTTTCACATTTCTCCTCCTTACCACAAACATCTTCCCCCCTCAGGTTCTGCCACCACCGTTGGCCGAGAACAATGTAAGGCAAAAAGGAAAAGCTGCAGCAGATGCCTGCCAGTTACCACCCCAGGCTTAGGCTGAACAGATTGACTCCACTACCTCCAGCGGTAAGGGAGAAGCGTCATCTTCCCCAAATGGGCTTAAAAAAGGACAAGCTGGGTATTTCCTTTCACCTTCTCACCGTGCTTCAAAGTTCCTTCCACCTCTCTGTGTCCTGTTGCTAACCTCTCCTGATGAGGGTTTACTGAAGACAGACCCTTGCCTTTCTGCGTACAGAAACCAAAATTCAGGTTTTGTGTGTGAGAGCAAGCCATACATTAAAACAAGCAAACTGTAGAAAGAATTGTATTCTTTTTCTTGGAATTTAGTTCTTGAAGAATCCGATCATTAGGGAGTGTACATTCCATCAGACAGACGTGCTCTGATGTCCATTTAAGCCATGGAGAGAAGTTTGCAACCTAGAGACACACAGACAAAAAAAGAAAGAAAAACTGTCAGATTTTTTTTTTTTTTTTTTGCATTCCTCCCAACCTAATTTCTCTGCTTTTCTCTCCCCATCCCAGAACTTCTGATCAGCTCAGAGCCCTCGAAACAGCAGCCCTGGCTTCAAGCTCTGCTGCTGTATTTGCATACTGAGGAGTTTGAGGGTGAAATTTTGGAAAGGGCAGAATGTCGACCTGTGGACATTGAGTCTCTTTGTATTGAATCAGCCTCCTCCCTCTGCTCTGGCCTTATTTGAAGTACAGTTAGTAGCTATTTGAATGACAATGACTCACCTCCCTCCTTCAGGCTGACCTTGATAGCCACAAGATATGAAGCAAAGTATTCCTAACTCAGAGCACCTGAACAAAAGCACTCGGCAAAGGAGGGAGAAGCAGGATAGGGAGGAAGATGAATCAGTTCTTTTCTCTTTCTTTCCCCAGACAGCTTAATTTCTTAAGGATTGGGATTGGATTTGTGATTAGAGAAAGCCAAGCAAAAACAGCTCATATATCCTGGGACAAACAGGGGAAATCAAAGTATAAATGGCCTTTTTTCACATGGAAAATTGCTCTTTTTTCTGTCAAGGAAAGGCAGGTGACAGCAGCTTGACCCCAACCTAGGCAAAGAGGCAGAGAGGTGATTTGGAGGTACAGAGGGAACAAGAGCTGCTCTCCCTTCCTCTCCTGATGTTCCCTGTCTGGCAGCAGTGATTTAAATAAGTTTTTAAAAGTCATAAAATGAATCCCTTCACCCCACAGTGTTTTGTGGGAAGGCCACTGCGGGACAGGCATTGTTTTGTGGAAAGAAAAACACGTTGTTTATAAATCTTCAGATGTTTACAAAAAGCCCCAAAAGTGCCATTGGTTAAATAACACTCTTTGGTTTTTTGTTTTGTTGTTTTTTTTTTTAAAGGTAGGAAAAAAAATCAGAGAAGCAACTGTGTCGAAATATGTGCAATTTATGAACAAGTGAAAGCCCAGCGAGAGAAGTCTCAGTCACTGCTCAGCAGCAAGCTCCAGACCAGCAAGGAGCCAGCAAAACCGCAACTGTTCCCATGAAACCCCCTCACTTTAAGGCATTCTGTGCGTGGCATTGATGCAGGACCCCCTCTCGGCATCGCCCAGATGTGATGTTTATCCGGACACCAGGGCAGGGCAGCTGCAGCATCCCCAGCTTTGCCGCCGCTGCCTCTCCCAGGGCTCTGCGAGGAGCTGCCCCAAGCCAAACTGCTTTTCCAAGGGGTTTGACACAGCACCTCGGACACAGCACGCATTTTAGAGGTGGTGTGTAAATATTTACAGAGTCCCATAAAGCCAATTCCGAAAACAGGAGTCTCAAACCTCGGTTTTAAGCCTTTGCCCCAGGTTCCTCCTCCTCAGCACGTGATGGGCAGCATGTGCCCTTCAATTAGCTGCTGTTTGCCAAATGCCTCGAGATTTATTTTAAGTCTGGCCCCTCCACCATGCATTTATAGGAGCTCAAGGGCTGACAAGTGGGTCAGGCTGGATAACAAAGGGCTTTATTAACCCTGTCTGCTTGGGCTTCTTGCACCAGTAAATCAGGGAACCGCCCTGCATTCCCTTTAATGTTACAGAGGGAAGTTTTTACACTAACCAGAAATCTTCCGAAGTATCCCCAGGTAAAATTCAGGAATCCCAACTTTAGAGGGGCAGTGGGGATGCTGCCACTGTGCCTTGGAGAGTCAGAAAGGGAGCTCAGGAGCACAGCCCCATCCCTGCCAGCTGCTCTCTGTGCCGCAGAACGGCCCCAAACACATTTGCTTTCCTAGCCTGGATGTAGTTGTGAGTCTAAACAAAAACACAGCCTCTAACCACCCCGAAAACATGCCCAATCCCAGAAGCAAATTGATTTTCCATTTATGGAGTGGATAATTCAAGAGCTGTAATGCTGGCAGGTCAACCCCCCACTGCTGTCAGCGCTGGGCCAAGTCAGTATTTGTAAACACAGCTCCTGCTCTTCTGTTGTATTTTAAAGAGGAGAAAGGAGAGGGATTATCCAGCCTTTCTTGGAAAAACCTATAAAATGGAGTATTGTTGATAAAACAGTTCTGGCCTCCAAAACAAGCACCCATTTCACCAGATTTATTTATTTAGTTATTGTAACTCAGCTAAGGTTAAATTTATATTTATAACTCAGGGAAGAAAAAACCCAAACCAGTGTTTCCACAGTGGGCTACAATGTCTTCAAATTCCTAATCATCCTGTCTTTTTTAGCATGCGATGAGAAGGTGAGAAACCAGAGCTCCCAAGCCCTTTTCCCTTGTGGATATAAACACTGGATACCCTATTTTAATTCTTACTATTGACAGTTTCCTCTGAATGTTCATGCTTCCTATAGATACTTATAACAGAAATATATATACAAATATACATACACACACACACACACATATATATATATATATATGCTGACAGAAAGACTCCAGGGACTATATATTTGATTTAGGGCCTTGAGGAAAAGGATGACTGAAATGCATATAAAAACCTTTTTTTGAGTTCACTGTGACTCGGACTTTTTTTTTTTTGCTTTCTTAAAACACCTGGAAGATCCAACCCAGACATCACTACTTTTATTCTTCACAGCATCTTGTACCACATCTCAGACTATCCCCGTGTCTCCCTCCCTCTGCTCACACAAGATGCATAAATATTTGCAAAAGTATTTCCATAGGATTCACTAAGGTGCTGGGAAGTGGAAGGTCAGGGACCGGTGTGGGAAACCATGCAGGGATGCCAACCCCAGCTGATGGGAATGTTCCACTTCTGGATACTACTTGTAATAGTTAAATTAAGCCATTACAAGTAAGAGCATGATACCAGCCACAGTCCTTATCACCCTCCCTCGGCAGGACCTCGGCATTAGCACATCTGTGAACAGGCTATTTTGGCCTCAGACCCAGGAACAATTTCTGGGGACTTAAGGTAGGGAGATTTAGTGCCCAGCCCTCTCCCAGCTACAGTCCCCTGAGAGATAAGCAGAGCTTAATACTGCATGCCTGCAGCTGTGCTTGTGGGCAGAGATCCCAGCTCAGCCCATGCAAGCAGCAGGTTAAGCTACCTTAAGTGATTGGGTGCTTAAGGTCTTATTTCTGGTCTGGATTTTGCCTGCTACCTTCCCACTCCCCCCTCTTTCAACGGGTGCCACTGTCCCCATGCAAGGCACCTTTGTGCACTCTGGGACAGCTTAGTTATGCTGATAATACCCAGTGATGTGCAGTGCAGGGAAAATGCAAAAGGTCATGTCCCAGAAAGACCAGAGAGGCAATTTCAGAAGGGACAGGTTCCTCCAAACTCTGTCCTGAGTGTAGAAGTGGGTCCAGGGTGATTAAATGGTCATAAATGAGTCGAGCTTAAGCTTCTGTCTACATTTTACAGTGTAAAAAATACCAGGATCAATCAATTGTGATTGTCCTCATTGTCTTCTCACATTTTAGAAAGAAGGACCAAAAAGAGCATTTTCTTTTTCTTTTGTTTTTTTTCTCCTCCAAGGTAGATTTTATTTGCATTGTAAACTCACAGTCTAAAGAATGTCCCTGGTCCCTTGCCAATCTGGTAATTAACAAAGATAAAAACACATCGGTTCAATGGACTAATATAAAGGAATTCTCAACACTTTCAGGAAACATTTTTTTTACAAATCCACTTACAAACGCGATGTATTCTCACTGCACTTGTCAGGTTCCCTGACAAAAGCTCATCTGCACACCCACAAAGTAGGACAGAAAGAAAAGGGGAACCTAAACAATGCCCTGCTCCAGCTGCTCCCAGGCCCATGCCAGGAGCCATAAACCCACGAAAGTCTGCACCAGCCCAAAGGAGCCCGGGGGCACAAGGGCAGGTGGGAACCTGAAACAAGGAAGAAGGGACACCCTGCCTTCATCCCTCCCAGGGCTGGCCCTGCACAGCCTCAGCCTCAGGCATGACACTCACCCATGTGGGTCAGCTCTGCCTTTGGGACTGAGCTGTGTTGCTGCCTGGGGCACGGGACAGCTTATGGGATGCAGGGGAAGGGCATTTGGGCATGACACAAGATCTGTGTGGTCAGCCACACAATATTAGCACAATGGTTAATTTTTTGATTTCTTTTAATAGATGGGCCTTAGATAAAATGCATGAAGAAAACAGTAACGAAAAAACATTGAGAAAAAAATCACCATGCTACTACTACTCATCCCCCCACTCTGTAAATGCCCCAGTACATTGGTGTTTGGCCCCTTTTTAATGCCTACTTTCCTAGCAAAGAAGTGCTTTGTACCAGCACTACGCTGAGATCTTTGTTAGCTCGTGTTAGATGCTGATGGTTCAGGATCCAGTTTTTCTGGTCTGTAACTCACATTAAAACCCCAGTGTGCAATGCGCTCTCTAGTTTGAAGTTGCCAGCATTTTCCAGACACAGCATGTCAAGCAGAAGAGCACAAAGGCAACAGGGAACAGCAGCGTCCCAGTACAGAGACATTGCCAGTGTTCCACTCGGGGCTTGAACAGCTCAAAGGTTCCAAAATCCTTTAGACTCAAAACTCACATATTCACCTGCCCTGTCGGAATCTGGGAAAGGACAGTGTGACCTGCTGCAGCTCTCTCATGACTGATGGTGGCCATCACACAACCCTTGGACACCCCACAGTATTTTACAGCTGGAAACTTTACACTTGAAAGAGTAAGTTCAAGATTTGCTGCAGTTTTGACTTCAAGAGAATGTGCTGTGGTAGAAAGGCCTCAGCAGCAGAACCGCAAATGCCCATTTTCAGAAGCACAGCTCAGATTCCTGCCCTGTAAAACCTACAGAGAAGTAGTTTCTCAGCTAAGCCACTGACAGCTATATTGTTATAAATTTGGCAACACCGACATTATGTCCCTAAGCATCCTTTCTGCCATTTGAGGACCTTTTTCCTGTCCACGCTTCTTGTGAGTAACTACTCGAGCAACCCTTGGTCTCAAAGCCCTGGCCTGAGAGAAGACGGGAGGTTAAATCTTGCCTTACTGTACCCACAAGGGCCCAGAGCAGCCTTGAAAGATGTTGTTCTAGGGCAGCAAAAAGCACGTCCCTGGAAAAACACACAAAAATTCATGCCCCAGGTCTGTGCTAGGCCTGGAGAGGAACAATGGAGGGAACTGTTTCACTCCAAACCACAGGCTTGTCTGCCCTACCCAGGCTCATCACCGGCTGCCTCCCACTGACTGGAGCTGGCTGACATTTAGAAAGAAACACTTCATTGGTCTGACACCTCACTAGAGACCTCTGAGCTTTTGCTACGTGAGACAGAGTGTGAATTACAGGACAGCCCAGCAGGCAGTCAGAGCTGAACACAGGGCATGAGTGTGAATCTTAACCAGATGATGCTGGGACCCCCTGCAAGACCTCTGGTCCATGTCCTTCAGCTCCAGCAGATCAGTCTCAGCAAGCACTGAAGGCCTCATGGAGACATGAGGGGGTGCTGCTCCAGCACAGCCTCTGCTACTTCAGCCTGTTTGATGCTCTGGCAGGCAAAGGTGAGCCCTGCCCTTCCAGGGCACCAAGAGCCACCACATGACACAATTTTGGAAAAGCACAAGCTGCCACATCCCCCCTCCCTCCCTCCCTC
>VWPU01002217.1:0-34116 GCA_013398955.1 Callaeas wilsoni
CCCTGCACAGCCCCCGGGCTGAGCGGATCCCTGCTGTCAGCTCAGTGACCAGCTGAGTTCAGCAATATGGGATCCAGCATTCCCAGCCGTGGGGTTTTGTGTTTGTGTGCGTGTGGTTAACGTTTCTCTGCTGCTGGGAACCCACCTGTCCGCAGCTCCTTGAAGTTCCGAAGGAAATGGCGTTATTTTTTAATATTACGGCTGCTAAATCCTGTCTGGGGGAATTCCTTACCTCAGGTGATGGTTTTGAGGGCTCTGTGAACACCTGGCTCTATCTAGGAGCACATCCTGGATCTGGGCACTTGGCTGCTGAGCACAGACTGCATGTGGATTATTTTGATCGAATTCTTAACTAACGTCAAGAATTTTTATTTTTCCTTTTTGGAAATGTGTCAGCCCCCTTCTCCGTAGTACGGAAGACATGCCTGGATACGAGAGTGTCTCAGCACAGGTGAGTGAGCCACAGGTACATTTCCTACCGCTGTGTCAAAGGCATTTCCTGAGTGGAAGTCCCCGAATTGGCCTCTCCAGAGTGACAATTCCCACTAGGTGGCACTTTGAATCCACGGCACGGGCAAAGCCCCGGCTGACGGAGTACCTGGGAGCTGCCGCTCGCGTTTGTACTTAGTGATTGACCGAGCTAAAAAAGGATCAATGTAGTGCTGCCTGCAGCAAGTTTCACAGCTCCGCTTAATACCAACATTGATTAAATCCCCACCCCCAGCTCCGTGTGAAAGAGCATTAGCACAGAAATTATTCCCTCTCCGAATCCCTGCATCCAGCTTTCTCCGCTGCCCCACCAATCTCCCACCTCCAAAAAAACCCCCCAAGCCCTCCAAAAACCCTAAACAAACGAAAACCCCCAAACCCAAAAGAAACAAACAAAAAAACCCCCAAAACCAAAAACCCCAACCAACCAACTAATCCTTTCTGTCTCTGGAAATTAAACTTCTTAATACTATCATCTAAAACCCCAGATTTTATGGTTTTATTTGAAGTGTCCAGGTAAGTATCAACTCCCCAGGCTGTGTTCCCAGTGATATCCAAGGCTCAGGAATTTGGAGCTTGCAGAATGAAATAGGCCATAAGCAAGGACAAAAGTGACTGTGGGAATAACAGGCAAAGAAATAAATGACATGGAGAAAAATGGGAGTTGCAAAGGAAAAACTGCATTGGCAGTATTTGGTTCTGTATTGTCTGACACAGGCTCGGGGGCGTCATACAGCACCTCATAACCAAGTCACTGCTCTCTGCTACTGATGATGCTTCTCAGCCCAAATTTTTGAGTGTGCAGCTGTTTGGTGAGAGCAGAAATGCCAAAGGTCCTGGACAGCAGCTGAGGAAACCTAGAGCCTGGTTTTAGCACAGCTCAGTTCTGTTCTGCTGTTGCCACGTGATTTAATCTTTAATTTGTGGCAGTGAATCTTGAGCTGTTCGGGGGTACCATGGCAAAAGCCTGTTCTTCACCGTGATTTATAAATAGAGCAGCTCAGGTCATGGAGAGAACTGGGCTGAGTCTCTCCCAATGTCCTGTTCAGGACACAAGTCCATGCTGAGCAGCTGAAATATGGGTGTGTGAGCATTAAGCTTGCATATGGCTCTCTGAGTGGTTTCTAGAGTTCAAAAATTACTCAGTAAACTCAAAAAGAGCCTTTCAGCTATTTATGTTGGCTGTGCCCTTTTGGGGAAGCTGCTCTAAGTAGCGGGCTCGCAATTGCCATTGTTAAAAATTCATTATGAACCAGATGAGATTATTAAAAATAAATCAAATACTTTGGGTTCGCTCGTACCGGTTAGCTGAATATATTTTTGCAAATCCCGGTATAAACTCATGAGTTGGAAACACTCGAGTTTGGTTCTAAAAGCAAAACTTCCAACATCACCCTGAGAGAATCTCTCAAGTCTTTTTGTGGGAGGTTTGTGGCTGTGCAGCTTTAAGTGCACAGCACCTGCAATGCTGCAGCAAGAGAGGGGCTTAAAATAGCAACGTGTGGGCACTGGATGTGTGTGTTTGGGAAGGGACAGTGCTGTGAGTGCCCCTTGGATGGCAGCTCACTGGGCTGGTCTGTCCCGGAACCTGAGTGAAGGCACACGGAGCAAACAGAT
This sequence comes from Callaeas wilsoni, assembly GCA_013398955.1. Classification (NCBI taxonomy): domain Eukaryota; kingdom Metazoa; phylum Chordata; class Aves; order Passeriformes; family Callaeidae; genus Callaeas; species Callaeas wilsoni. The sequence continues at coordinate 2,107 of VWPU01002217.1, forward strand.
CCAGGGGCAAGTGGTTCCCAGAAGGGAACAGGCAGGGATGCTCCTCTCCTGCTCCTCTTCCCAAGGTGCTGAGTGGGAGGGACAGTTGCTTTTAGCCCGGAACAAATGGCATGTGCAATTTACTGCTGCACGGTATTTTTCCGAACAAAGAGCTCAGGAGGAGCTGGATAAAGACATGATAATTGCATGAGTCACAGGCAGTACAATGTTTAAAGAATCTCAATCCTTGGGCTTCAAGGTACAATTGCCGGCGTGGTTTTCCAGGATTGTGCGGAGTGCGGTTTACTGAAGTTTTCTCTAAAGTATCTGAGTTTAAATTCAGATTATTTGGAAGACAGTACGCTTGAATAAATGCATCATTGCATTCGTTTTGCATAACAACCTTTGTTTCCACTTTTACAGCTGTATAATGGTATTTCATACTTTTTACAGTGCCTGATATTCAAGAAGATCAAAGTATTCAGCAGATATTTTCTATCTCTGTACTTCTAGCAGTAGGATAAATATTTCTGCTCAAATCTAATCTGTTACACTGGGACTTCTGTGGCTGCTCAGCTGAGCATGAGATAGTCTGGGGGTAGATGATTATCTGCACAGATACTTCTAGGAAGTAATTAGAACTCACTTGGCATAATTATATGGAGTTTGGACATTCTGAGAATAAAGAGTCATGGTTAACAACGTTTATTTGAATGTTTGCTGAGCGTAGGAGCCTACATTTAATTAAATATAATATTAGAAGCACCAGTTCATAGAATTCTCTGATAATGTTGGTTGTTTCAATGGCAGTAATTCTCTGTGTGGACGTCCCTTCCCAATGTCCTGTCATGTCCCCTTTCCTTGTGGTTCCTCAGTGGAACTGTGGGTGTACATGGAAAAAGAACCATTTATGTAATTCTAATTATTTCTGTACTATTTATTTCTCTAGGATTGCTCTGACTATAACTCCTGAGTGTTTTTTCCTGCCATATTTCCTTTTCTTGACTGGAACTATTTCTTTATTTCTCTTGAGGCACCGGAAGGAATCCTTGAGGTCCCAGGCTCAGTATGTTCTTTTTTTTCTCAAAGCCTTCCAGCAGGATATCCCATTTTCAAAATAAATACAGCATTTTGTTTTTGGAAAACAGGAAGGGCAGGCCATGGAATAGATGGCAATAAAGATTGTTGCTGAGATGTCCAAACTTGGAACTCAGATTTTAGCAGAAGGTGTACAGATCATGAACAGGAATCTTCCCTATTAAAGGCTTTTAAGGAAAAGAAATTACAGCAGGAAATGCTAGATGGAATTTTCAGTCTTTCCTCTAAAGAGATGTCTTATCCACAAACAAAGCCACTTGAAATAGGGACTGGCTTGTAAATGTGAGGAGAATTCGCTTGTAAAGTGGGTTTGGACATTGTCTGCTGATCAGTGCATGAATAAAAGCTAAAAAAAGTTTTTATTACACAGCAAGCAGCCAGTGCATCTTATTCCTGTGTTCATGGTGAGGGGGTTTGGTTTTGTTCCTTTTTGCTGCTTTTTTCCCTCTCCTACTACAGTCACGGTGCAAAAATTTAATGAGCCATCTGCTGAGCCACAGTTTTGCTCTGTAGATCAACAGGGGGAAATAGCAGCCTCTTCCTTAGCAGAGCTATTCCTTAAATATGTTCAGAGTGGGATCGTTTTTATCAAAGTGCTATCACTTTTCATAATACAGCAACAATTTTAACATCTAAAGCAACTGGAAATCTCAGCCGAGGTTTAGCTCTTGTTTGGTTGTGTGGAGTCTCAGGATAGTGGGTGTGGTGTTATAGGGACAGATTGTCCAGGTTTTTATTAAACCATAGAAATTCCTTCGTTGTCAAATATTCCCAGGCTCATCAAATCAGAGGCAAAGCATCACATTTGATTTATTAGTGGCTTTTCCATTAGCACAGTTACGTTATGCTCATGTCATACCTGCAGCCTGAGATGAAAACATCCTTCTCTTGCAGGCTGCACACAAATACAGCTCAGCACAGCTACATGGATCTCACTAAACCACACATTCGGGGGGTTTCTTGCCTTGTTTCTCAGGAATTTATGATGGGAATATCGCCACTTGCCTCCATTTGGGTTATGATTTGTCATTGCAAACCTCATCTCGTGAACAAATCTTGCATGCAGAAATTTTTCAAAAGGTTACTACAACTCAGATTTTCTCCTACCTCATCCAAAATGTTTCATTTAGTAAAATCTGGGCTTAAATAGTACAAAAAAATTGCCACAAAAACAAACAAACAGTGTGGTATAAAAATACCTGTGTAAGCCTGACTGTGCTTGTGATTACCCTCTTTGTTCCCTTGGGGTTTTTTGTTACTTTTAAATCTAGGTAGTTGTTAAAGGAAAAGCTTGGTTTTGCTTGCTGGACAGAGCACAACACAAATCCAGTACGGTGAGACCTTCCTTGCTCCAGGAATTGTTGGGAAGGGAGCACTAAAGAAGCTCTGCTAGGTTTAGGTAGCCCTGAGACAGACCAGTGAAGAGCTGCAGCTTCTCCTTGTGGCTCAGAGTAACGAATATTCCTGAATATATTTCTCATATTGCTGTTGGAAACAAGAGGAGAGCTGCACCCTTCTCCTGCTTGTGGCTGCTGAGTTGTGAACATCAACCACAGGGGCTGAAATTGGGTTTCCAGGCATGTCCCAGTGATATTTCAGAGCCATGGATGCATCTGCCTTTGCCTCATGAATAAGCCACAACAAAAAGTGCTCCAGCTGGTGATCAGCGCTGCTTCCTCAGCAAATGATCCCGTTGCTATGAGACAACAGGGACTCTGGGCTGGCAGCAGAGGCTGGTTTGATCCAAACCCCATCCAGAAGGTTGCTCTTGCCAGATGATGCAGCCTCAGTGATTTCAGTATTTACAGGACCTGCTGGAGGCTCGTTAATAAAATATTTCTTCCATTGAGATGTCACCAGAAATAGAAAGAACCACATTTGTGATGTAGATTTGCAAAGAAAAATGGCAAGTGAAGGGTTGGCTTTAAAATGGGATTCCAGATGGGAGAGGATCCCTGAGGCTTTGTGTGTCCTGCAGGCTCGTGGATCAGGGAAGAGAGACTGAGGCACAAAATCTGCAGGTCTGTTTGGAGATCTGGTGAAACAGCAGAGGGAGAGGATTTCTTTATAAATTGTGAAATGTCAACAGGAGGATGTAAAGGAGAGGAAGGTGTTAGACCAGAAGTGTGAGACCAGAGGATACCGTAAGAGATGTGGGATCTTTGTACTCTTTGAATCTGGTTAACACGAAATGCTTTGAAGGTAATTATAAAGCCAGCAGTCAGGCCATGATGCGTTTAAATGAGGAAGTCAAGAATGAACTGTGGGTTTGTTGGTGTCAATAGAATAGAGGATTTCTTCCTGCTATTTCCAGGTCCATCAATTGAAGGTTAAAGCAGACACTGTTTTGCCGTAGAGTCTTTGAGCTTGTGATAGTGAATTTTAGAACTGTCACATCTTTGTCTGAGAATAATCAGCCTGAGCTGCTCCATGCACTTCTTTGGCCATGACGTTGTCTGCTGAAATCCTAAAATAATGTTGTGTCTGAGTGTGAGGAGAAAGGTATTGTGCACAACCAGGTGCTGGGTGGCAAATCAAGGTACTTTGAAGCACAATTGGAGTGCACAGCTCTGGAAACGGCTTCCCCGAGCTTCTCTGGAGGCAGATTGGAATTCAAGTGCACAAAAGCTTGACTGGCTTCAGGCAAGGAGAGGTCAGTGCAAAGGTGTGAGTGTTGTCCTCTCTGGGGTGTCCCCACCCAAACTCACCTGCACTGGCAACTGCTGAGAAACAGACTGGGAGGGGAAGAACTATTTCAGTATATTCCTTCCTAACTTCAGCTGATACCAATGCTGCTTTAGGGAACAGGAGAGAGAAAATGAAACTTTTGCAGACAGCTTTTTTCTTTTTCTTCCACTCTGTCCTTTTTTTTTCTCTCAGGGATGGTGTAAATATTAGCAAATTAAAAAAGGCACGTTATTTTGAACTGATCTTCATTTCCCGATAATTAGCAAACTCTAATGGCCTTTAGGAAAAACCATTTCCATTCCATTCTGTTTGATTAGAGGAGCCCAACAGGAGGATGGAGAGAGAACAGAACTGCTTTCCTTGCACATTTGCTGCATCATGAAGGAGATGGGAGATATTTTTGCTCCCTTCTGGTGACACTGTAAGGAAAGTAGCAGGAGCAGAGTGGCTCTTGCAGGTGTCTTCTTGCATCACAGTATTTAGAAAATAAACTTCTACTTCAGAGCCTGATAATCCTTAAAAGGTTTGTCAAGATTGCTGGAGTCCTCACCAAGCGCTCAAAATAGTTCTGCTGCACTGGCAAAAAATCATTTGCTATTACATTTCCTGTCGTGCTGTGTTTGTGTGGGGGGTGTTTTCTGGGTCACTCTCCTCACAATTGGGTAGCTCAGAGAAGTTTAAAGTGTGAGGGAACAGGCTCGTTCCTGGCAAAGAGGCTGGTACCTGTCCAGGTGAGAGGAAGGCTTGGTACCTGCTCTGAGGCACGGCATCTTCCACGGAACGGTGAGGAGAGCTCGAACTGAAGGAGGANTCTTCCACGGAATGGTGAGGGCTGGAGCTCAGGAGAGCTCGAACTGAAGGAGGAGCCAGCAAAGCCCAGGCACTGGGCTGAGGGCTGCTGTTACCTGAAACAAACACTGCCCAAAGCACTTGCTCAGGTTGTATTTTCACATCATGGAAAGGATCCTTTAAAAACCATAACGAGACTGCTCCAGGCTCAGTAGGGTTTCAGCTTCAGCTGAGCTACTTGCCCCTCTGAGCTGAGTCACCTCCACAGCCACCCTCTCCTTTCCCCAGAGTGCTGGATCAGCCAGGCACTGTTCCACCTGCTGCAGGCTGCTGTGTGCTCCTGTCTTCACAGCCTCCTTCTCACAGGAGAGGGGGAGGACGGGCTGGAGGCTCCTGTCCTGCTGTGTCCCCCGAGGGGTGGGCTCCCCACCCTGGGCTCCGTGGGTGCCGTGATTCCCCACTGAGGAATGCCCTGGAGAACAAGCACTGGGCTGCCTTTAGCCCCAGAGCAGAACATTTCGTAGCAGAATCCCACAGCAGTGCCAATTTTATGTAAAATAAAGTCGCTCCAGACCCCAGGCATAGCTGAATCAGATCGGATCCCTCTGCAGTGTCACCCCTGTTGCTTCCCAGGGGAAATTGCCAGTCCTGGTCAGGTTTTTGGGCCTCATTCCTCCATGCTCTCCCAGTCTTGTCTTTAAGGGTCAAGAGAAGCCAGCAGAGATTCTGCTGATTGTCACAGAGACAGAAGTGGCAGCAACACTTTCCTCACATTTGGAAGTTTATGCTGGATAATACCGTGTCACTGTAACCCTCATCCTGCTAGGTCCTCCTCTGCTAGGAAATCAGGATACCTGGAGCTGTCCTGATGAGCTCATGAATGCAGCAGGTTCTTGTGGTTTGGGTCTGCTTGGTCTGATTTACCAACTGCATCTCCACAACCCAGTGCACAGGGAGTGTGTTCTCTTTTAAAGGAGAACCCGTGGTGTGATATTTGACTTGCAGGAGCAGTTTCCAAACACCTGCTTATAGAGCAAATCCATTGATCCAGCCTGGGTTTTATGTACTGAGTGATTGTTTGACACTATTTACAGTAAGTCAGCTTTTCCGATCTCCACATGTGCCTCATCAATTTGGTTTCATTCCCATTCTTCAAGGAGCAGAAATTTAGGCACAGAAGAGCTCACTGCCTCTTTCAGAACCAGTTCTGAGTGCCCAGGATCTCATTGCCTGGGTACACAGCTAGATAGGATCAGTGCTAATGCTGGCTGAGGCTTCTGTGGAAGGAAAGGGATGAGATGGTGCTGTTCCTTCTCTTTCTCCTTTCACCTACATGGACTTAGCTGAAGGGGATTGCTATTTTATCAAAACTTAAAGATTTACCTATGGGCAACTGCCATCGTTATTTCAAAAACATCTTTCACTGTCTAACTGCAGGTTGTTAAAGAATGTTGTACAAACCTGTTGTGACAGCCAGCCCCTGCTCCCTGGACTGAGCTCAGAAAAGAAGAGTTAATCTGGTATTATCATCATCTTTGTTCCAAGGACTTGGCAGTTTGGGACATGCAAAAATGCAGAAAAGTGATTGTGTGCGGCACTTGCAGGGGAGTCAGATGTCTCACTCTGTACCCAGGGTGTGCAGAAGTGCTCGGTGACACCCTCTCACTGACAGGCAGCAGGAGACACAGCTTGTGTTATAGATTACAGCTTTTAATATTTTATCCAGTGCTCCTGTGTAACTGGAACATTTACATTCGTGATTTGTGGCTTTGGAGTTGCAAATTTTATGGCTTAAGCTTGCTGTAGAGTGCTGAGAAGTGTTTGTAGCTTTTGTTGTAGGGAGTAGAGGTTCTGCTAAACATTTATCATGCAATTTCTGACGTAATTGGCTACAAAGATTTAAGGGATGTTTCTCAATTGTACCATTGTGTCTCCCTCAGCCTTTCCACAGAAGAACCAGCTTCTCTCAGTGCTCAGCCTTTCCACAGAGAGCTTTACCAGATTTGCAGTTGCAGCTCAAACATTTGGCAGCTTCAAGAAGGGTCCCCAGTAATTCAGAGGAGTTTTTGATAGTATTTGTCTGATAAAAGTGGAATTCAAAGCTGGGACAAGTTGGGAATTCCTGACTTCAGTGTTTTCTCCCTTAACATTAATCAATCTTTTGATGAGCTATCATAAGCATTTCTCTTTTTTTGCATCTAAGAGTGCTCCTCACTGCACAGGCAGATGGTAACTCTCATTCCTCTTGCCAAAGAGCTCGCAGTCTAATAGACAGTGCAGCCAAAAAGTGGGAGGGAAAAAAAGAGAGAGAACATAATTGATGGAGTATCACTTCTCAGACAGCAGTGGAGCTAGAACAAAAGCATCACCCAAGAGCTGGATGGGAAGGACATCACCAGCCTGAGGGGGTCCACAGAAAGTGCCAGCCCAGGGCAGAGCTCAGGCCTTCAAAGCTTTCAAATCAAATCCTCTTACATCGCCAAGAAGCCCAAAGAGAAAGCAATCATTTGTTTAAGGTTAAGGATACTCAGCCTTCTCAACAGAAAATCCAAGAGCAGCAGGCTGCCTTGGGAACGAGGCGGGCTGCTGGTCTCTGAACTCCTGTGGTCGCTGAGGACACGGAGGGGTTTCATTCTGTGAGTGCAGCTTCATATCCCAGCGTTGTGTAGGGTCCTGGCCTAGGCTTTCATTCACCTGTATTCCATCTCCAGAGGGGAAGTTCTTCCGACATGGTCACCACGTGCTGTGAGCTGCTTCGTGTGGCTGTGCTGGTTTGAAAGCAAACCCAGTGAGAAACTCCAAGTCAGAAGTACAACTTAATAGGAAAAACTAAAATAAATGCAATAGTACAAAAGAAAGCACTGACAGAGTCAGGATACAACCTGACACCCTGTCAGTCAGGGTGTTGGGAGCAGTCCAATAAAATGGTGGCTGCAGTCCTCCAGAGTTCTGCTGAAGATGGTTCTGTTGAAGCAGTGATCCTGTAGAAAAGGTCTGGGCTTCACCTGAAGGTCCAGTGGTAGCTCTTGTCCTCTGGGAATCCTGTAGGTAAGGGCTGGCTCTGGTGTTGGAAATCTTAGCTTATATCCAGGATGGGATGCTTGGTCCCTCCCTCTGGGCAGAGCATCTCACAGTGGGAGGATGGAATTTTATCAGCCATGTGGTGAGACTGGATGGCCCATTAATGGGAGATATCCTCCCTAGCGGGAGGATGGGTCATGAGAGAGATAAGGAGAAGGAGCCCTGCCCCACCTGGTTTGGACAGCTGGGCCATGAACAGAAGATAGTCCAGAGAGAGGAGGCAAGGGACACAGCCCCAGCTGGTTTAACAGCTCCTGAAGATGGTAACAGAATACACTGCAACCCAGGACAGTGGCTCCCTCACAGCCGTGCTCCAAACCCTGGGAAATACTGCTACCACTCCCAGAAACGCTTATTCCTAACCTTCCTTTGGGTTAAAAGGCTGTGTTTCCAGAGATGATAATTTCTGAATTTGTAAGGGGTGAGATGAATGTTCATCTACATGAGAAATAGTAAGTTTTATTATGGCAAGGGAGCACAGCTGCATCGTCTTCTTTCTACATGTGGTCGTGAAATATTTTTGGTTTCTAGAAAAACAAATTCTGGTCTCACTGCAAAGCAGGAGATTTCTGGTATTCTGCACAGTCTGGTTCTTCCTGGGGTCTGGGCTAGGTGAACACGAGCAAACACTGACCCCAAAATGTTGTCACCAGGAGGAATCACTGGCTGCAAGCAGTCCTTGAACTGATGCTTGCCTGCAGCAGGCTGTCCTGGGAGTCAGGTGAGGAGAAATCACATCGCACAAAGGACTGTCCCTGAACACTGATTTCAACCACAAAAGAAGTTTACCTGGAGATTTTATAAACACACAACTAAAGCTGAAGTTCTGGCTGGGTATTTTTTAATTTTACTTTTTTGAATAACACTACAATTGAGCTGACATCTAACAAAGAAACAATGATTAAGCAAAGCCTGCTGCTTATTTTGATGAATATTTTCTTTTCTTCTAGAGCAAGATGCCTTCTTCTTGCATACTGAAACACCTTCCCACTTTGCATCTGTTATTCTTAGCACCAGTCCTGTTGATATAAAAAATAACGTAAAAATAAACATAAGAGTAAAAAAGCCCCTCAGTTTTCAGACTTGAAATGATTCAAAAGGAATGTTTTAAAATTTTTAAGTATCTAAGTAAATTGATATAAAGTGAAATATAATCCATAAAAATAAATTTTTTAGGCAAAATTTTTCTGATCAATTCTGAGTCTGAAGAGAAGAATAAAGAAAAGTTCTGAAGTAGATGCTTCATGTTCATCACCTTTTGGCACCATGATGCACCCAGAACTGGAGGTGGGAGAGGATGGACGCGGCAGACCTGGAGGTGGGAGAGGATGGACAGGGCAGAACTGGAGATGGGAGAGGCTGGACACTGCAGACCTGGAGATGGCAGAGGATGGACACGGCAGACCTGGAGCTGGGAGAGGATGGACACGGCAGACCTGGAGCTGGGAGAGGATGGACACGGCAGACCTGGAGCTGGGAGAGGATGGACACGGCAGACCTGGAGCTGGGAGAGGATGGACACGGCAGACCTGGAGCTGGGAGAGGATGGACACGGCAGACCTGGAGCTGGGAGAGGATGGACACGGCAGACCTGGAGCTGGGAGAGGATGGACACGGCAGACCTGGAGCTGGGAGAGGATGGACACGGCAGACCTGGAGCTGGGAGAGGATGGACACGGCAGACCTGGAGCTGGGAGAGGATGGACACGGCAGACCTGGAGCTGGGAGAGGATGGACACGGCAGACCTGGAGCTGGGAGAGGATGGACACGGCAGAACTGGAGATGGCAGCGGATGGGCGCAGCAGAACTAGAGGTGGCACAGGATGGACACGGCAGACCTGGAGATGAGAGAGGATGGACACGGCAGACCTGGAGGTGGGAGAGGATGATGTCATCCCCCAAAATCGTCTCCTCTCCCACATCTCTTGGACAGCCTGCACAGCTCTGCAGGGGAGCAGCACTGAGCAGCGGAGCTCTGTGGAATCTGCTTTGGCTCCTCAGGGTGGAGACCTGCTCGGACACGGAGGACCAGGAACACCACCTGCAGGGGTTTTCCCATTTAGGCAATTTTCCTGGAGACAGCAGCATTTCCCTGCCTGTTTCCCGTGCAGAACAGCCTCAGTGTCCATCTCCTCACCTTGACACCTCTCCTGTTAACTCGGGAATGGGCTCCAGAACGGAATTCAGCAGGAGCAGCAGAGGCAGACTCTGTACCTAGGCCCAAATTAAAGCTTGATTAACTCATTAACAGGGTTATATGCAGGAGGCTGCACTCTGTGAACCAGTGATGTCCTTTCCAATCCCAGGTCCCCAAACCATGGAGCACGTGTCACCAGTAATTGCCAAGTGCTTGTGGAGGGCACGGAAATGCTTGTGAAAATAAACTCGGGCTGGCACACAGATTACATAACGGCAATGTCCATGTCAGGGGCTGTAAGGACCTGTGTCACTCATGACTCTGCTGCCTCAGAGTCGGGTGTCGCAGCAGCAGAACTCAGAGAAGCTCTGGGAGACAGGGAGCGGGAATTGCCGGGAGCGCTGTGCCTGAGGAGCTCCCCCTTTGTACTTACACAGTGTGACAAGGCCCAGACTCCCTTTCTGGGGGCTTTCCCAAGGGAGTTGCCTTTCTTCTCCCCTGGGTAGCACTGGAAGTGAGGACCTGGCTCCAGCAGCCGCTCACGAGTTCTTCATTACAGCCCTGGGAAGGTGTTTTGGGAGGAGCGAGTGGGGACGTTCTGGCTGTGCTACAGCTCCTTTCTGCCACTGGAGCTGACCTGATGTGGCAGCAAAGCTGCTGAGGGGCTCCTAGGAGGAATTCTGTGGCTGGAGGGACGTGGCAGTGGGTGTTTGTCATGGGACATGCCCAGGGCACGTCATCCATGGAGGAGCACGGCAGGAATGTCCGTACCTGGAGTGTTCCCAGTCCTGCAGCGGTGCCCGGGATCACTGCAGCTGGGGACACAGGAAAGCCTCGGGGTACAGCTGCGACTTACAGAAAGTCTCATATTCCTGTGGTTATTCCTCTAGGATGAGATGGACGAGCCACAAACTCGGTGCTCCTCTGCCCAGAAGGCTGCTCGGTGGAAAAGCTTGGTTCAGACAGCGATATCTAGTTAATTTTGATTCCTCTGAAAGGAGATGAAGGTGTCTAGGAAACAAAAGTAAAGTCTCCAACAGAGATGGAGTCTTATTGAGCCCACAAAGTCTCCAGGAATGGCTGCATTCCCTCACATTTTCCAGGCAATATGCAAATGCTGCAAGTGGTGCAAACCCACTTGACTCACAGCTCCTCCCCCACCTGACATTTCAGTTGAAGACCAAGATTAGGAGAAGCAAATCAGAATACCTGGATTTAAATCAGGTAACCCTCTGCTGGTTACCACTTGCACATGGCTGGGTAACTCAGCTGAGCAGAGAAGTCTGACCAGCAAAATCTGTTTTCAGCAGGGGTACATAGAGGTACCCTCATAAATCATTAATTTGGGGTCGTGTTCACAGTGGATCTGTGTGATGCTACTGTGGGTTGTGAATGTCGAGTTTTGTCACAGGAAAAAGACTTCAGAAAAAATTCCAATATCTCTGTGGAAGAAACTTCTTTATACTTCCTTGGTAAAAAAACCCCAACAAACAAAACCAAAACCCCCAAAACAAACAAAAAAACCAAAACAAAATATCACCCCACAAACTACTCAAATAAAAAACATCCAAAAAGAGCAAAACCACAAAGCCAACTGAGTTCTGGGAACATGACAGTACATCAGAGTACATTTTGAGAAAATTGGCTCTATTTTAGCTTGATATTAAGGAACAGAGAGAAAATAAGTTACAGATTTTGAAAATTACATTACTTTTCATTATTCAGCTTCTGGCTTGCTTCACTTTGTCAGCACCTGTTGGTGGAGGGAGACAGCACGTTCAAAGCGCAGATTTTAGACATCGTGTCTGCAGCACGTGGACAGCCTGACACAAGCTCACAGCCAGCAGCACTCACTCACTCGTGTTTTGGTTTGAGCCCCCACCACCAAACAGTGAAGAAATTAAACTGTAGTGAGAGAGAATTTTGATGTTTTTACCATTTTCTTTGTTCACTGTTTGTTCATTGTTTGTCCTGCATGAGTGCTTGTTCAGCTGGCTCTTGTGTTCCCCTTCATCCTGATCATCCACTCCACCTTCCTAGCATCATTTTGTTCCACATAATCTTCCTTTCATGCTTTTCTCTGCAGAGCCTGAGTCATATTCCTTCAGAACTTCTGCTTCCACGGAGTTTGCCAGCTCTAAGCCGTCTTGGCCAACATCTTGTGCTTTTTTGCAGTCTGTAGCTGGTGCTGCTGCAGAGGTGAGCAGCGTCCTAGACTAGAGACACTGTGTTCCTCCTTCCTCATATTCCTCATTTCACAGTTTTTCTTGACCTTCCAAAAGATAAAGCTGCTCTTCACTCTCAGCACAGAAAGCAGCCACCCACCTGGGTTCAGTGTTGGGCTTTGGTACCTGAGGGCCCCCAGTGACTGAGAGTGACGAGTCCCTGCATTCAAAACACTTGATCTTCTTTCTCCTCTTCAAAGTCTGGATGTGGAAATTCCAGTCACTAAATTGCTTGGGCATTACAGAGTTCACAACTCGCCCACAGCCTGAACCGCCTCAAACACTGAATTCTGAGGAGGTCCCAGACAGCCACAACTCTCGAAGTCACAACTCTGAGATGACAAGAAGGTGTTTTATTTCAGTATGTTCCATCAATTTTTAAAGCAAACCCCGAATTTCAGCTCTGTTTTTAGCTGGAAACCATCAGCACTGCAAAACTTATGCCTGGAACACTGGGTACATCTGAGACAGAGCTGAGATCTGGAGAAGTTTTCCTGAGAGGGCCTGGCAGTTCAGTCAAGTCAAGTCTGTCCCTGCCTGTTCCCCGAGCTGAATGCACCTGGCAGAGGGACATAATCACAGTGTGAGAAACAGCAGAGCCACAGTGGGAAGCGCAGGACAAAAATGTTGCTGGTTGTGTCTCCAAAAGCTCTCAGCTTGTTTTTTTTCCAGTGTTTACTTGTCCCTATTAAATGAGTTGCTTAAGCTTGTTTGGAACTTGGCCCAGCCAAATGCTGACCTGGCCTGCAAGAAATGTTTTCTTCTATCAGCTACTTGAGCTAATTTTGGTCACTAATTTATGCATCTCTATACATAATGATATCTGCATAATGTCTGTTGGAGAAACATTTGTTAGGGCTGACAATAGCAACTGCCAGATATGTTGTAGGTGGAGTTATTTGCAGTGTTTGCCATCCTTTCTAGAGAAAACAAGTTTTGTACTTCTCCAGAGTAAGAGCTGCGTTAGCGACCTTCGTTTAGAAACTACACAGCAAGAACAGGAATACAACAAAGAACAGAATTCCCAAAGCACTAAATCCCAAGCCAGTGGCCTAGCCAGTAAATCCCCTTAAAAGAACAGAGATTCCAGAGGTTTGGAACAGTGCTTATCCCCTCAGTGGAAGAGTAAACATAAACACCAGGCAGTACATTGGATCACCTTATAGGTGAGAGGACTGAGCATTTGCATGCCTTTTTGATCTGCTTCCTGAGCGTGTCTGAGTAAATTCTGTTAAATTCTGACATTTCTCCCTCTTTTCCATCCTCAATTCTCACCTTTCATGTAACAACCTTGCCATGGTCAAATTTGTGCCTGCTGATCTGACTCCCTCCCTCGCGTGCCCCACTTCCCTGTAATTGCTGCAGAATGCCAACATCTTTTTCCGTATTAAAAAAGAAACCTTTCCTTTGCAGCATTTGGCAGCCTGGTGCCTGGGTATTGCTTGGGTACGAGCCCATCCATTTGACTGTGACACAGTGCACAGCCCTGGGTACTTTGCTGCTGGTTTCAGGGGGCACAGGGACCGGTCGAGGCAGGTCTGCTCTGATTGAAGGAGCTCCAGGAAAACTCTGAATCAAAGGATTTGAAACAAGTGGTTCCCCACAGTGGGCACTGCAGCAAGCACAGACCTGACAAGCCAGGTTAGGAGAGAAGGTTGCTGGGAATGAGCATCACTTCTGTTCATCAGAAATGTTCATAATTTCTGTTTGAGTAAGAAATGCAGCACTGGGGTTAAAGGACTCACAGCCAGCCTTTCCTGGGCCAGAGGCCCTGGCAGAGGTGTTTCCATGGTGTGAAGACCTAACCTCAAGACCACTGGCTTATTTTATACAGGCTAAACACCATCCATGATTTTGACTTAGTCACACTGACCTGCAACCACCCTGCTCCAGGGAAATGAGTCCCTGGCCAAACGGCTGCCACGGAGAGTTAGGGCTCCTGGATAAGGGAGGAAGAATTAATGAGCTGCAGGCTTTTTCTGAAGTCCTGTTTCACTCTCCAGCTTGAAATCCTTGACCATTCCTCTGCTGAGGAATGAGGAATGCAGCTGAACCCAGACAACGGCTCACAGATACAAAATGAGGGGTGTGGAGGCAAAGCTTATCTGCCTCTCAAACACGCCATGGAGGTAAAGTGCATCCCCATGTGTGACAAGTGACGTTAACTGGAACTAAATATAGAGCTGCCTGCTGCACACTGATGATATCTCCCAGGGTCAGCTGAGCTGTTCTGCCTAATTTTGGCCTCCTGGGTCTCTGGAGGTTGTTGTTAGCAAAAGGCAGCAGTGCTGTGGTGGGTGGAGCAGTTCCCTTCTTGGATTGTCAGCCAGAGGAATCTGTGTCCATCCTCTCCCATCTCCAGTTCTGCAGTGCCCATCCTCTCCCACCTCCAGGTCTGCAGCGTCCATCTTGTCCGACCTCCAGTTCTGCCGTGTCCACCCTCTCCCACCTCCAGGTCTGCCGTGTCCATCCTCTCCCATCTCCAGGTCTGCTGTGTCCATCCTCTCCCATCTCCGGTTCTACTGTGCCCGTCCTCTCCCATCTCCAGTTCTGCTGTGCCCGTCCTCTCCCACCTCCAGTTCTGCGGTGTCGACGCACCCTCATCTCCAGTTCTGCCGTGTCCATTCTCTCCCATCTCCAGTTCTGCAGTGCCCATCCTCTCCCATCTCCAGTTCTACTGTGCCCGTCCTCTCCCATCTCCAGTTCTGCCGTGTCCATCCTCTCCCATCTTCAGTTTTGCCGTGTCCATTCTCTCCCATCTCCAGTTCTGCAGTGTCCATCCTCTCCCACCTCCAGTTCTGCCGTGTCCATCTTATCCCACCTCCAGGTCTGCCACGTCCATTGTCTCCCACCTCCAGTTCTGCAGTGCCCATCCTCTCCCACCTCCAGTTCTGTTGTGTCCCTCCTCTCCCATCTCCAGTTCTGCTGTGTCCATCCTCTCCCATCTCCAGGTCTGCTGTGTCCATCCTCTCCCATCTCCAGGTCTGCTGTGTCCATCCTCTCCCACCTCCAGTTCTGCCCTGTCCATCCTCTGCCATCTCCAGTTCTGCCCTGTCCATCCTCTCCCACCTCCAGTTCTGCAGTGCCCATCCTCTCCCACCTCCAGTTCTGCAGTGTCCATCCTCTCCCACCTCCAGGGCTGCCGTGTCCATCCTCTCCCATCTCCAGGTCTGCCATGTCCATCCTCTCCCATCTCCAGTTCTGCAGTGCCCATCCTCTCCCATCTCCAGTTCTGCAGTGTCCATCTTCTCCCACCTCCTCTAAGTTTGAACTGCTGCAGTTCATTGTGTGGATAAATATTTGAACCCACATTTCCCCTCACTTGAGGGAGAGTTGTCCCTTTCAGGAGTCCCACTGCAGTGGGAGCAGTAGGAAGGTTAACACAGTTACAGTCACAGAGTTTCTTAAGTCCCAATAAAAACAAATATGTATTTCCAAGCCTCAAAAGTAATTTGTGGATGATGTTAATGTTCAAGCAGCTGTCACATCTCTTTGGTCAGTGTTATCTGCAAAGCCTCTTATTTTCATGAGGCATCCCTTTATCCTGTATTTCAAAACAAACCTTGTACTGGAGTAATTAGTGGGGCCAAACTGGAATGATTGAAATCTCTGTTTTGGATGAAATTACCCCCACGTCCTCTGCTTTGGGATCTCCTTCAACCTTTCTGTGTCTGTACTTGAGAAGATTGGTTTTGTCCTTGCCTCTGTCTCTGTGAGGCTTGAATCCCAAACTCCTGCAGTGGGATTCAGAGATGATAAGGTCACCCTGGTTTATCAGTTTAGTGACCAACACAGCCCCCCAGAGAGGTTTTAGAGCCCAGCATGACTCAGTGTGTTGCTAAAATCTCTACTACATCAGAGCCTCATCCCAACCATGGAAAATAAACCGCATCTTGGAATGAAGTTCATTCAGAAGCTAGAATCTGGGAGCATCTGGGAATTGGTTTAGTTTGCCTCTGGGAGGGCTTGGGAGTGATTCAGTGGCAGCAACAGCTTGTTCCTCAACGATTTAACTCAATGTTTGTGGGGCTTC
Source organism: Callaeas wilsoni (assembly GCA_013398955.1). Lineage (NCBI taxonomy): Eukaryota > Metazoa > Chordata > Aves > Passeriformes > Callaeidae > Callaeas > Callaeas wilsoni. Next base: position 18,138 of record VWPU01002217.1, read on the forward strand.
CAGGGATAAAGAAATAGTTTCTCCTGATCACTTTGAATAAACGTTTGATGAACACACAAATAGCTAATGTAAAAGGAATTTAAATGTGTTATCCAGAAACAACTCCCTTCTACTCCCTATTCTTTCTCTGTGCACAGAACCAAGAGCAGAGCCTGTACCCAGTACAGAATCACTGCTTTGCACCTGGCTGAAGCTGAGGCAAAAATGATCCAAAGGATGAAGTGGGAGGATGTGAAATCTGCCAGGTCACTTAAAATGTACATCTTTAAAACTGGAGAAGTAATTCAGATCATTAAGAAGAGTAATAGTAAAGAACCTGCAGATAAAGGAACACATTTATCTTGAACTGGGGAAGCTGCAGAACCGGCTGAACGATCTCGTTCACACAGCCCTTGTTGAACTCAGTGCCCCAAAATATTCAGGAACTATGGAGTGACCTACTTTGATTTCACCAGGGGATGAAGAAGCTGCCTTGTCAGTCACCTTTGTGCAGGAGTTGTCCTGATTAAGAGGCATCACAATGGGAGCAGCTGGAACTCCTGCTAAACCTATGGCATTGCCATGGAACTGCCTTTTCACTGAGGGCATTTGCATTTAAATGGGGAAGTCGAGACGCTGAAGTGCAGCGGTGGTGCCAAAGGACAAAGCATTAATCACTGGAAACTGCGCTGCCTGCCCAGTTGTGCTGCCACATCTGGAATATTCACCTGGAAGAGACAAGGCATCTTCACCTCTGATCCATAGATCCTACAAATACAGTTCAATTCCCATACAGGAGACCTTGTCTTCTCCTCAACATGCTTTTAAGCTACCCTTAACTTTGTCCCTTGTTAAATGACAGGAGGCCAATTTCAGACAGAAAATCTTCAACAGCTCCAAGTTTTCATGAAATTTGTTCGGAGCCACCGAGGGTTTAAGCACAGGCAATCATCCTCTGCTGTCACCAAAAGGCATCGATGGAGTCTGAGGAACTGTGATGAAAGGAGGGATTTCTTATTTTCATGCCTGCTTTGTTGGAAGAATGTAATTGCTGTAATACCAGTAACAAACTGTAGACATAACACCTTCCAAATATTTTTAAAGTTACTCAATACTGAAAGATGCACTGGATGATCTTATTTTCCATTTTTTGCTAGCCAGTAATACAATTGGAATTCTCACAGCTGAGTTGCAATTTTTCATGAACTACCAGGTATCAAAAAATGTTTTGTGGACCGGTTTGTGTGCATTTGTAAATTCGGCTCTTCACCAGGAGAGTTCAGAAACAAGAATTTTTGTGAACTTAAAGAATCTGAAAGCATCGATTACCTGAACTATGTGGAATGAGATTGTATCAAGGCCTGTGAGGGCACAGCATGAAGCAGTGCCAAACCCGAAATCCCAGTTAGGCAATGGGTTACAATAAGTCTGGAAAGCAAGATTTTCCCTGTAAAAACAATGATCCAGATGATTTTTAAAAATTAAGGAGACAAGTACTGAGAGATGATGAAGTAATCAGTGCCCACTTAAACTGTGCAGAGCAGAGCATTTGTGAGTTTAGCGTCTGACCTGTGGGGTGTGTTCTTGTGCCTTCACCACGGGACATCACTGACCTGAAGCTTCAGAGGAGCCAGCCCCTCAGGACAGAAGCGCTGGGACAGCAGTGCCTTTGCCAAACCCTTCGGCTGCTCCCTCCGGGACAGATGATGTGCGATATAATTGCATATTTAGAGATGCAAGGCTGACCAGGGGTTTATTTAACAGCCTGGGTAGCACCATGAACCCAACTGGCTTTTGTTACCTTTGAGGACTCGGCTCAGACGTAACTCCACATCACACTGCTAGAAAGTTCCTCTGAGGTGATCACGGCAGCTTTTCTCAGCAGATTAGGGCTAAGCTTGACAAGCACTCTCTAGTTTGTGCCCAGCAAAGCTAAATGGCAGAGTCAGGAATATTTCCACCTGGCTGGATTAAAGTTCTTTGATTGTAGAGGGGTGGAGGCAAAGGCTGAGCTGGCCCCTGCGCACTCCCCATGAGTTAAGACAAGTGCCTTTGATGCCTTAGGATTTCAGCTTTTATATTTTCATATATTTGTAATCCTGCAGTTCTTTAGTGTGTAACTCTGAGCTCCATACAGAGTGTGAGCAACTGCTTTTCCCATTTTGGTCAGACACAACAATTCCTCTCCAGGCCTGAGAATCAAGGACACCTCACTGTCTCAGGCCCTGAGAAATGGAAACAAAAGTGAGTTGGGGGGAGCAAACTGAGAGAATGGGACTGCACTGCCTGAAGCGGTAATTGGATAATTAACCTCTGATATGCAAATGGACAGATCTTGTATCTGTCCCAAAAACGTGTGGCTGTGTCCATCCTGGGTGCAGTCTCTGCGAGACTCCTGCACTGCCCAAGGTGTGCCCTGGGAAGGCCTTTCCATAAATCCCTACCCTTTATCCTTTCACTCTGTCCAGCTTCTGCTCCAGGGCAGCCTCTCCAAGGCATCACCTTTAACAATTCCATGTTCTCCAACAGTTTGGAGAATGGCTTGTGGTACTTTATAGAAATCTGGTATTTGATTGAGGAGCATCGGATCTGGGATCTACGAGAGGATCTCCAGTACTGGAGCAGCGCCTGGATGCTGCAGCTGTCGGCAGAGCAAGGTTTGGGTGGAAGCTGCACTGCTCAGTCCTACACCAAAACAAAGCCTGGGCTCAGTGCACAGCAGCTGTGTCCACAGGAGCAGGATAAAACCCATCGGGATCAAACCGAACCCAGGGTAACCAGATAACATCGGTTTTCCGGGATCCAAGGGATCCTCATGGGAACAGCTGTTCCGGGAAGGAATGGGGAAAGCTGCTGTCTGCAGAAGGAATTGGACACATCTCAGCCTGGCTTTGGTTTGTCCCTGACATCAGTCAAGAGTCCCCCAGCAGATCACTTTAACATCCCAGCTGGGAGTGGATGAGGCTCCAGTACACGCCGTCCTCTCCAGAGGGAGGAATTTCATTTCCAGCCTCCGAGGCCCATTATAGCTCAAAATTCCAGATGGGCCATATTTGTCTGAGGGAACTTCAGTTTCTCTGCTTTGCTCAAGGTCTATTGGAAGTCAGTTCATCTTTGAGGGGAAATTTGGAGTTTCACAGAGATTAAACACAAAGCATTCCCATCTGAACAGCTCTACCTGTGGCATGAGCGAATTCCTTTGGATTTTAAAACCTTTTAAGTTATTACAAGGACCCAAAATACAAAGAGATACCACACATCCCACCACTGGAAGACTTGTCTGAGCTAGATGATTATGAGTGCAGAAAATAATAGAATAATTGCGAAAAGAAAGCCCCAGCTGTTCTATAAAGAAAGGCATTGGCTATTAGCAATATTCTTCAGGCCATTTTACTTTAATTACCTTTCATTTTACTCCATAACATTTTGATAAAGTAAGTTTGGATTCTTACTTCTTGATGGATTTTTTTTTTTCAAAGCCCTTAGAACTCAATTAACAGCCTTTGTCTTCAAAGTCCTGGACAGAGGAGTTTAGAAACTGGAATAAAGAAGCCCATTGTAAAGCACAGAAGGTGCAGTTTCCACCTGAACTCTCCCCCAGCCAGTTTGGCAGTGTCAGGACAGAATTCTCATTGCTTTGACTGTGCTTGTGTTACACTGAATTAGTTACAGTCCAGAGGGCACTTTTAAATCCCACCCCAGAACATGAAGATGAAATATTCCTCATCAGTTTTCTGCAATTTAGAAGACAATTTTGAAAAAAAACCACCAACCCAAACCCAAAAAATTAAAGTCTCCTGTGAATTCAGGGCCTCAAAAATTATTTATGTGCCATTCCATGTCAATTTTTGCTTTCAGCCCATTTTGGACCTCGCCGTTTACAGTGGTGATGCTGCTCCAACAGCTTTCTCATCAACTTCTCATTTCTCTTTGAAGCTGCAGGTTTATTTTGAGCCCATGTTTTAAAATTAACTCAGTATCTTAATTATTAGATACCAAGGTAGGTCCCAGATCACAGTAGCCTGCTTTTCATGAAATACAATCACCGTCTTGAGAGTTTGGCATTTTAGAATACTTCATGACCAAAAACCTCCCAGTCTCTTAAACATGAAGATCTGAATGAAAATATTATTTCCTACAAGCTCAAACCTTTCCTGCCTGTCCCTCCCGCCCCATAACCTCTCCTAGAGGGTAACAGAAGCTGAGGAATGAGGTTGCCTTTTAAAATGTTTTGTCCACAGTAACATAAGCACCTGCATTCGTGAGGAAGGACATTTAATCATGGATAGAAAGGGATTATTAGAGCTGCTGACCTGGATCAATAATGCAGCATTGAGAACTCTCCACTCCCAAATGGGCTCTGTAGGAGAAAGGCAAAGCAAAGCCTGGGAAAACTGGGTTTTGCTGAAGGAAGGGAGCTGGACTTTCTAAATGATTCAGCCAAAAAAATGGCGAGCAAGGTATTGATAAACCTCTGAGTTTATTCCCACTTGTTGGCACAGAAGTTTTGAAAGAAGGAGGCCCAAATCTGCTTTGGGAATGCAGTGTCCAGCCCCAGTGTGCCAGGCTGCGGGGGCAGAGGCTGCACAGCTGCGGTGCCAGGGGTAGAATTTGGGGGAATGAGGGCTGAGGAACAGAAAGGACAGGGCTCCAGCTTGGACTGCTTCATATCAGGCTAAAATTCTTAATTCTACCTTTTAAAAACATCATTATTAATAATCAATTTTCACCTTTTTCACTTGGAAATAGTATCCATACTGTCAGGGAAGGAGGGTGGGTGACCCGTAGGTTTCTTGTCTTTCCCTGATTTCCCATTGTTTTCTCTTTGCAGATTTCAAACCTCTCCAGAGATGACCAAACATACCTCAAATGTGTTTTTTGCACAGTTTTCACAGTTATTGATAAATATTTATTATTAAAGTTATTTGCTTATATATTTTTATAGCAACCATCAATCACCGTGCTGTAATGATTTAGTCATTACTAAATTGGATAAATTGTAAATTAGAACTTTAAAATTTATTTTACAATTGAAAATTCAGTAGACTCTAGAGGTATTTCCTATTCCCTCAATTTTAGAAGAAGCTGAGAATCTATGAAGAAATAAGGAAAAAATAGAACTTATAATTTTTTCAAAAAGCTATTAAGCTCTTTCCTCCTTAATTATTGAGTTCTGATTTTTATGATCACTTGCTACGGTGAATCAGGAGGGGCTGTGGTCCGTCAGCTCCTGCCCTTGAGCTGGCACACCCAGCCTCGGGCGGGATCACACTGCCCCGGGGGACAGACCCCACCGCCACCTCGGAACCCCCGCCTGAGCAGCCGCGGGTGCCGGGGAGCGCAGCTTCCCAGGGGTGCTCCAACACCTGTCGAGAAGGCTCCGCGGGGTGATGCAAACAGCATAAATTAAGTTAAACGTGCAAATCTAGCCCGGAATTTGGGCAGCTTTCACTGTGCTGGGCATGGGATGTTCCTGGGTGCTCAGAGCCCCTGGAAGCCTCTTCTCAAAGGTGCTCCTGGGCTTTTTATTTTGATTTTTTTTGGTTTTGCTCCAAGCCGCGCTCCAGTTTGCAGAACTCTGCCTGTGGCATGGCAGTCGCGAAGTGAGTGCCGTGTCCCGAGGGGAGCGAGAGCCCTGCCCGGGCTGCGGCATCGCTCTGACTTTCCCAGTGCCACCGTTAGATGTCCCTGGGAGACCGGCGTTCCCCCAGCACTGCGGCATTCCCGCATCCCGGGGCGCGATGGAAACCCGGGACAGCCTCGGGCAGCTCAGCTGGGGCTCGGGGAGGGGGCCAGGACAAAGAGGATTCCTGATTCCGTCCCCGCTCTGCGGCTGGGAAGCGGCAAACCTGTCCCAAGTGTTCCCAAAATGTTACCCCTGGTGCAGAGCACTTGGTCCTCTGTTTAGTAAATGCTGCTTCACTTAAAGTTAATACACACCTGTCTCCTTGATGCCCTAAAATAACAAGTGCTAAGTGTAATTATTTTGGAAATAGTACCTGAGCACCTGTGGAGCAGGAGATGCAGTTTGCCTGGATGAAGTTTGCAGGGATTGCCCCGAGTGCAGGGAGCAGCAGAACTCGCTCATCAGGGAGAAGAGGAGGGTTCTGGCCAGGATTAGGGATTACGTTTGGCAGAGATTTGCTTTGTTCTCCAGAGCTGGAGCTACTGCAGGGCTGCTCCTGGGCCTCGTGGCTCTGGGGACATCGCTGGGGTGTTGGGGCAAAGGCTCTGCCCATTCCTGCGCCTGCCCATTCCTGCCCCTGCCCATTCCTGAGCCTCTGCCCATTCCTGCGCCTGCCCATTCCTGCCTCTGCCCATTCCTGCCCCTGCCCATTCCTGCCCCGATCATTCCTGCCCCTGCCCATTCCTGCCCCTGCCCATTCCTGCCTGTCCATTCCTGCCCCTGCCCATTCCTGCCCCTGCCCATTCCTGCCTCTGCCCATTCCTGCCTGCCCATTCCTGCCCCTGCCCATTCCTGCCCCTGCTCATTCCTGCCTGCCCATTCCTGTCCCTGCCCATTCCTGCCCCTGCCCATTCCTGCCCCTGATCATTCCTGCCTGCCCATTCCTGCCTCTGCCCATTCCTGCCTGCCCATTCCTGCCCCTGCCCATTCCTGCCTCTGCCCATTCCCACCCCAGCTCATTCCTGCTGTTTGCTACCCACTGCATGGCTGCACATGCCGAGGCTTTGGGGACCACAGCGATTCCCTTTGGCCGTGGAATGACAGGAGCATTCACCTCTCGCTGCTCAGACTGTGCCTGTCAAAAGAACTCAAACCCTCACCCAGTCGTGTCAGGTAAATGCTCCTGCTGCAGTGACAGATTTGGGGATGCAGCTTCCCATCCCAGAACTGCATTCACTCTCTTCTCACTGAAACAAATGTGGTTTAATTTTTTTATATGGGTATTCTGAATCTGGGTGTGTTTCTGTAACGATTTATTAGCTAGGTAGGGATAAACACATTAAAAAAATGAATTATTGGTTCCAGGTCAGCACTTGGTGCAGTAATGAGTCCAGTTTTTCTCTAGAGGGGTAACAGAGTGAGTGACAATTCTGACAAATTTTTATTCTGTGAGCAAATACAGAGAACAAATTTAAATTCAGCTTCTGAAATGAAAGAAAATGGGAGGAAATATCTATTAAAAAGAGTTAATATAAATGCACATTCGGAGGGAATGTTGCCCTTATGGTAATGTTGCTGTTTGCCTTTGTAATCAGGACTATTTTTACATAACCCACCTCATTTTTTTTGCTCTTTGGTTCTTCAAATACCGTTCTCACTGTTTAAATTTGTATGTATGAGACTGTGTATATGGCTACATCCACAATAATGTAGAATAAAGGCTACAAAGATTTGCTGTGCAGGAGATAAGAGATTTGCATTATTCGTCTGGTAAAGTAAGATGATAAAATAGTCCTAAAGAAGGCAAATTCATTTTATTCCATATGCCTTTGTGCCATTCACCTTGGGGAAAATGAAATAGAACACTCCTGTGATTATAAAAATAGCAGAGAAGTAGGATTGCAGCGGTAGAACTTACTGATGCCCCTGGGGTTCAAACCTATCCTTTTCCTTTCTCATCTGGTATTTCCAGTGTACAGCCCAAGCAGGCAGTAAATACCCGGGACTGTTTATCAGTGAGGTCATCCCCAGAATGGCCAGCTCGTGGAATTAGTTCCTAATGAGATTATTTGGGCAGTGTTTATTTTGTGGGCTCTGAACAGCCGACATCAACTTAGACATTGTTATTTTGCTGTCAAAATTGTGTCTGAAGCTCATTTTCTTCTCCAAGACTTTAAATCTAATCTAGCCCAGCTCCCAGAAGTAACAGGACTATTTGTGCTGTAGAAATCTTCATTTTGCACTGGGGAAAAATGAGCTTGAGCAGGTTGCCAGCCAACTGCATGCTTTGTACCGATCAAGTAAATGAAATACACCACAAAAAATCAAGAAGAAGAAGTGGGGGTTCTCCTTTTGGCTGTGTTTTCATCCAGCCTCGTTGTAAATGTGGTGATTTTAGATGAATAAACGTCCTTCCCTGGGGAGGTGAAGTCTTCTATGGATAGAAGGGTTATGCAAGAATTCTGCCTTTTAATGGTGTTGATGAAGCAGAGCACAGCAGTGTTTGAAAAAATCCCACTATTGAGCAGCTGAGATGACGAAGTGCTGAAAGATTCTGTCTCCATGTAAAACCACAGGAGAATTTTGCAAAAACAACGTTCAGTTACACAAGGAGCAATTTTCAGGGCCATTTCTCTTAAAGCCATTTGACTTGTCTGTGGAATATTTTTAAATGCACAAAATCAGAATTGACTAGAGAAGTTGTTTAATGAAGTCAACCACTGTCTGTGATTGTGTTCCAGAGAGTGAATATTAGTTATATTTGATCTTTGTCCTCACTAACACAAGAGCTCTTGATTCTTGAGTTTGACCTTCAGCATTGTTGAGAGGAACTGAGTTCTGCAGGATTCTGCATGAAGCATTTCTCAGAGCTAAATTGACTTTGTGCTGCTCCACTGAATTGTGGAAGAGCAAGTAAATGCTGGAAATGGCTCTTTTGCATATTCCCTCCCCTGTTCCTGTCTCAAACACCTCCTTCAAGCGTGCAACAAAATGTGCTGGTAAAGAACCATCCCTCAGAATCCCTGTGCCAATTTTTGGAGCGCAGTGTCTCAGAAATACTCCAGTTCCTGTCAGCAGCGCTCGTGCTGGGCTGGCCGGGACCCTCCCTACAGCTTCAGCCAGGATTGATTTGGTCCAGCTGGGACCGATTTGTTTTGCAGAGCATTTCCTTAGCCAGGTGCCTTTGAAGGTCTCAGGGCCAGTGCAGGATAAGCAGAGACTTTTACCTGTCCAAAAATTCCCTTGATTTTTTTATTCTGTTTTGAGGTGTGGAAGCTCTTTGAACTTGAACTTTTCTCCACTTCAGCTGAATTACTGGAGAATCAAATTCATCTCCAGGAAAAGCCATGAATTATTTTGGTCCAGTTTTTCCAGGATCTGTTCTGCTTACTTAGGCCTTGGGTATGCAAAGATCAAAGTTAAAGGAGCTCCTCAGTGTTATGGGATGGTCAAGGCATTTATCCAAGGTGGGATTTCATCTCTTTCCAGCTACGGTTAATGTTCATCCTGGTGTAACATCACATTCTGGTGTAAAATGAGCAGCTTGTTCTCCAACATGTTCTCTCTCTACCACTTTTTCATTGGTTTTGTAGCATTTTGGGTTATTCTTTCCCTTAACAATGAACTTGGGAATAATTACTGCCTTTTAGCATGGAGTTTCCTAGAAGCTTTTTTCTTGAAGAAGCTTTTACTTTAATTGTTGTGAGATTAATAGGCAGGGAAAGGAGATACAATAAGAGATAATGTGTTCATATTTATAAAATCTTTAGACAGGCTTCAGTGAATTCTCTAATTAACCACAGGAAGACTTTATGGGCGCCGAATAAATTAACATAAAAAATAAAAGCCTTGGTTGATTAGAACGCCTGAAACCAGGTTATGTATTGTTGGTCTTGCAAACAGGGGTCACAAATGGTCAGGAGAGCCTAAAATGAGGGTCTGGTTCCCTTTTCTTGTGTGAGCAAACGATCTGGTGGCTCACACTGATTTACATTGATGTAGGAGGAAATCAAGGTCTCCACTTCTTACAGACCTAAGAGAGTCTATTAAATCTATTTTAGCTCAATGAATTTGCTCTTTTCAAAGGTATTTTAAGTCAGAAAAGACCCCAGAAATCGCTCTTTAATCAAGGCAATATGAGAGGTTTTGGAGACTGAATTACCACACTGTGTGTGCTGCCTCAAAGAGCACGGAACCCCACAATGGTGCTGTTCACAGCATTCCCTCACCCAAGCTGGGCCAGGGCAGGTTTAGGTTGGATATCAGGAAAGGTTCTTCCCCCCGAGGGTGCTGGGCACTTCCCAGGCTCCCAGGGAACGGTCCCGGCCCCGAGGCTGCCAGAGCTCCAGGAGCGTTGGGACAGCGCTGCCAGGGATGCCCAGGGTGGGATTGTTGGGGTCTCTGTGAGGGCCAGAATCCCCAAGGATGATCCTTCCAACTTGGGATATGCTGTGATTCCACAGGATAGAGATTTCTTGGATGACATGTATTGACCCCTTCCTCAAAATGTTGTGCGTAAAACACCAATCCCAGCAATTTCCTTGCTGGCTTCCCCTGGAAAAGATGGAAACTCAAAACCCATCAAGAGGCTGATCTGTGGAGCAGCAGTACCTTGCAGTTAGACCATGCACAGTTGTGGTGGTTCTGCATAAATGTTCCTGGGAAGCTGCCAGATTAATGCTCAGCTTCTTGGGAGAAGTAACAGAACAGCCGCGATAATCAAATGTCTCCAGACACCGCCTCTGGGTGTGGAAAACAGCAAACCGCTCAGAAGGAAGCCCTGGGTCCTAGGAGAGGCAGGGAAATATTGGAACAGCAGGACTATGTCTGGATTTGGGTGTCATCCCTGCCCATGGAACCAGCTGATCTTCAGGGGCCCTTCCAACCCAAACCCTTCCCTGACTGCTCACCTGTATTTTGAGAGCAAGTCTGAGCTGTGCCCCAGAGGGACAGTCCTGAGCTGGGACCAAGCTCGAGGAATGCCAGAGCAGATGGTATTTAAATGGCTTTGTGGGTGATTCCCTGTGCAGATGAGATTTTCTCCTCAGTGCAGCTCTTCCTTCTGTCTGCTTGACTCCAACATCTGGGAAGAAAGAACTGAATCAGAGAAAGAGCCGTAGGGGTGGGATTCATGTCATCAAGGATGCATTCCCAGTGCTCCTGCCTGTGCTCTTCCAGGAGCAAATGGTGGCCTCTTGAAGCAGGGTCCTCCACTGAGAATGGGAGCCGAGTAACGACAAATACCAATACGGTTCTATAGCGTTCTCGTTTATTGCTCTAACCTAGCAGGATTATGTAGCATTTCCACCTAGTCATCCGTTGTCCACGCACTGTAACTAACTCTAGGATTGGATACTTAGGTAAAATCAAGCCCATCTACTGTCTACTAATTGGATAGCATGCGGCAAACAAGTGTCCTCCCTCCTCCCAGCTCGCGGTTATCGCATCCCGTTAAACCTCCCTTTTTCCTCATGGACACCCCAAGGACACTCTCAGCACTAAGTCATGTTAATCTCACAGCACTCAGGGCAAGCAGGCCCTGCTAAGTCTGGCTTGTTCCCTGCGTTCAGACACAGACCATGTCCATTCTGCTCTAAGAATTCTTCTACAGCCTCCAGTTTTAAGGAGTCAGCTTCTGCAAACCTTGTGTGCATCCTTGTGGGAATACAGGGAAAAGGGGGCGCATGGTGCTGGAGTTCTGCAAATGCTCCTTGAGTGTTCCAGATCGGGGCATTGGGATGGGTCTGGGTTGTTACAGGTTGTACAGACACTTCCCCCTGCGCAGAGTGGGGCACTCCCAGACGCTTCTGAGAAAGTTATTTCTTCCCTGTCAGGACGTGTAGATGAGAACTTCTAGTTCTCAGTTCACAGTGAGTATTTCGAAGTTGCTTGTTACATGAGAAAACAGGATTCAAACCTGTCCAAAAGGACTCCTTGTCCCAGCTGCTACTACATTTAATACCCAGCGTTTTCCAGGATGACAGGTCTCAGGGAAAGGTGCAAAAAGTTGCCAATAGGATGAAAATGTAATAAACAACTTCTGGGAATTTTTTTCCCATGTTTTGTGACTTTGACTACCAATGGGTTTTTATTTCTCCTCTAATATTCTATTTCTTTGACCCCTTCTAAATGTGGGCATTCTAATTACCCACACAAGTGCTCAGCTCTCTTTTGGCTCTTACTGAATTCCTGCAGGTCACCAGCCCTGGCTCATAATTCCATGAGTCACTGCTGAATATGCACAAACGCTGGGAGTTAGGACAGCCTGACCCTCAGCTTCAGCACGACAACGTTCCATGCACTCTTTGGAGAGGTTATTCCACTGCAACCCTTCCAGTCACAGCCCCCATGCAATTTTGTCATTATCTGGAATTATAAATGCATTTACTGGGCAGGAACAGCAACCAGCCATGTGTCTGTTCCTCTTATGCCCTGCCAGTTTTCCTCTTCCCAGACTTGCTCCTGGAAAGCTGCAGGTGGAGCTGATGCAGAGTCAGAACCTTTCCCAGAATCTGGGAAAAGGAGGGGTTGGGTAAAATAACTCTTCAAACATGATCAAACTGTTCTGGAAGATTGTTCTGGTAAAAGTATTACTCTGTATTAGCATTAATGATATTATTAATGAGGGGGCAGCAAGAAGCTTAAAACGTTGTCTCGACCATACAGAGCTATAGATAAGAGGTTGCAAACCTTGCTGGATGACCACTTATCCTCTTCCATAGTCCATGGAGTCCACTAGCAGCTTCTCATTCCCTTTCCAAACATTGGGAACACTGCTTCAGAGATGCTCTTGGTTATTTAGGGACACGGAGTTATTTTGGACACGTTGGAATCCTGTGCCCTGGTCAAAGGACTGGCTGACCCCAGACTGCTGAATTCCTCTTTCGTTTGTTTATGGCAACCAATTCCCAAAGGCAAAGCCATTGTCTGGATTATTTTGCTGAGTAAGTCCAGAGCCAGGGAACCAAGCTGGTAAACAGAAGCAGCTGTATATATTTAGTATATTCCCATAAGCTCCCAGTGCAATGGATTCACGTGCTGAGCAGCAACTGAGAGAGTGTCCAGCCTGTGATCCTGGAGGGATGAGAAGTGTGTGCAGTGAGGGTGACAGTGAACAGGGTATTGCCCTTCAAGAGTAGTTTCAATGAAGTCTTTGGAAACAGTATTTTTCCAGTGCTTTTCAGACTGAAAGCATTCTTCTCTACAAAATTCCTTAGAGAAAAATGGGTATTTTTCCCTGCTCTGGAATGCAGCCTCTTCTGGAGAGCAGTGTGGTTTCAATTACTGAGTGGCACTTCGAGGAGAGCAGGTGAACAAAATGGTTTTAATTTGAAATGCAGGAGGAGGGAAGGCAAAATAATCCCTTAGGGTTTAATCCTGCAAGGGGCAAAAGGAAATTCTTCACAGTCAGCCAAGACTTATTTGCTTGTTTGTGACCTGCAGGGCCAGGAGGGACCTTTAGATCATGGAGAGTGTCTTGGTGTGAGACAGAGCTTGGGATGTGCCAGGTGGAGTTCTCTGGCCAAGGCTGGCTGCAGCCAGGGAGCATCCAGCACCAACGGGGCGGGGGTGTGCAGGGGGGAGTGTGCGGAGCCCTGGCCGAGGCAGAGCTGGTGCCTGTCCTTCCCAGCGGAACCTCTGCTGGGCAAAGCTGATCCTGGCTCTCCTGCAGCTCCCAGGGCAGTTTGCTGGGATCACTCTGCCGTTCCCTGGGCCGCTGTGGATCCCTGGAACAGCCGGTGCCACCAGGGTATGGATGGCCTGGGTTTGTTCACCCCCTCCTGCCCTGGGATGGGAGTGGAGCGGGGAGTGCTGGGTGGAATTTAGCTGAGACCTCATTTTACTCCACGTTTTATGAGCTTATAACCTGAACAAATCTGTAGGAGCCATTTACAGTCAGAAAGATAAAACTCCCATTTGTAGACCTAATATTTCAAAAGATTCCCTTTTTTTGGTCCCCTTTGCTACCTTTTTATAGCTCATAAAGAATGATTTGGTTTTCCTCCTTTGTTTCTGTTGTAGTTTATGAACCTGCCAGCTAATAAAATTTCAGGAAAATCTAATTCCATTGAAAAGTTCAATTCAATTTTTTTTAATAGGAATTTTATTTGAACACCCTTGTTTTAACATAGCTGCCAGCAACACGAGCAGTTTTAGGGTTTGTTGGGGAACACATTTCATTTCTCATTCCAAAGATGTCCTGGATTTTAATAATTTCCAAGGGCAGGAGTGGATGCTGAAATGACAAACTGCTGTTGCCTGCACAAAAGCCTCCAGGCACCCTCACAAAAGCATTGCCAGCAAGAAGATTGCAAGCAAGGACATTGTGCCTTGGAAGTACTGTGGGAATGGAGGAGAAGATTGGAATTCCCATGCACCCATTCCATTCTTGCTCAGTGGACACCAGGCTTCTGAGCTCACGAATTAAAGGTATTTTTTCTGCGCACAAAAACTCTTACAAAAACCAGGAATCCCCTGACTCAGCTCAGCACTGCTGGCATTTTGGGAATCCTGGGAAAGGCCAGGATCGTTGCCTGCTCCCTGCCAGCCGTTCTTGGGGATTTTCTATTGCTGGCTTCTGTCTTCAGAGGGAAGATGGAACAGCCCAAAGGCTGCTGGCTCGGGAGCAAACCAGAAGTCAGGGGTTTGTGTGCACTGCTGGACAATGCAAAGGTGGTTACAGCTATTCCTGCCTCGCCTGTCTCCATTCCAGCTGCAGTCTGGCACTGACAGGTGCTTTTGGCAAAGTTTTTCACAGAATACTCAGCCACACAGTTCAGGAAAGCATTTTTGGTTTGGTATTTAGGTGCTGTTGGTGGCATCCTGAGACACCTGGCAGAGGACTGCACATTTCAGCAGAAGATCAGAAATGATCACATAATTAACAAAATTAACTTAACAGAACTTAACTCCAGTTCCTCTGATTTCCAAAATTAATATTTTAAAGATACTTGGAACTTTTAGAGTAATGTAATTAGGGTTTTGTTCAGTCTTTTACTCTCATACAGTCTTACTTTCAGTTTCTTCTACATGTCCCTCTTGGCTTTCCAGAGTCTGACTGCTTAGTCAAGTGGATTAACCAGTGAAATAATCAGCATATTTTGGTACTGATTTAGTGGAATTTTGAAATATTCTTGCTGTGATAGCAAAGTTTGCATTTCGTATGAAACTTCTTGTTCTTAGAGCTGATTGGTAACAAAATTTGCCTTGTCCTTGGCTGGTGGAAAAAGCAGTGCTGATGTCACCAGTGATTCCCACAGCATCGGTGTAAGCTCAGAGAGTGCATTTTTCTTAGACATTGGGGAGCTGTCTTGGGGTGATTCCATGACCATACTGTATTCCCCATCACCTGCTGGATCTCTAGTGAGCCTTTAAACTGCAAAGGGGGAGAGAGAAGCTGAGAGAACTCTCCAAAGTGGCCAGCTTGACCTTGTAACTAGAATGTGTGCATTCTTTTCTCTCCCGATTCTGACAACTTTTGTTGGTTAAAGGACTTTTGCTCTCTGGTCTCTTCGGCTTTCGGTGGAGAAGGGACTGTGATCTGCCTCAGCAGCTTCTGTTCCTTTTTGGACTGTTTTTGGCTTGCTTTTCATCCCAGACCAGCTCCCATCTCCGGCCCTGCTCGGCGGGACCCTCCAAGGGGGATCGTCGGACCCTGCCTGGCCCGGCCCAGCTCAGGCCTGCAGGTTTTACCTACAGAAAGAGCTCTAAAATCCATAGTCCTCTTTTAGGGGACAGGGGAGGGGGTTTCCATATCCTTTTCTCCCCGTGGCAGCGGGGGACTCTGTTTGTTAAATAAATAGGTTTTTTTCACTTTCACTCGAGAAATTATTTTCCTGAACCCATGCGGGAGGTGCTGCTGGGGCCTGCTTGCCTGGCAGGCAGGAGAGAGAGAGAGAGAGACGCCCCTCTCGGGTTGTTTCCTCCTGGATTTGTGTCCAAACCGGCACAGGAGTAAAGATGGGCAGATCCTTCTATGGAAATATGGAACAGGTAAATCTCTTTGGATTAACCTCTGCCTGAGGAATGGAGCGCAGTCAGACGCTGGGTGAAAAGAGAGCTCTTTGTACCCCCCGCTCTCAATGCCCTCAGAAGCCCCAGAGGTACAGGTGGGGCGTGCTGGGGTTGTGTGTGAGCTGTGTGGGGTCAGTGGCCATGTGCTGCTGTCCCTGTCCCTGTCCCTGTCCCTGTCCCTGCCTGCTGCCCCTCCAGCCCTTCCCTCCAGGACTGCTACTCCAGCTGTAAGCACCACCCGCCGCCAGGCCTTGGGTGCAGCCGAGGACACAATGGAAATTTGTTTCTCTCTTTGCCATCCTGGTCACCCTTTTCCACCCCCATATGCATCCAGCTGGATGTCCCTCAGGGGTCTGTGTT